>LSSK01001422.1:0-11815 GCA_001969505.1 Zancudomyces culisetae
ATTTGTTATTATACAACATATTTTCTGGATATTGAACCCAAACAAGAAAAGCATTTACAACTAAATATGTTTTTGGTGATTGAATAAATCCGAAAGGTAAAAATAGCATATAAAGTGCGCAAATGGAGAAAACCGAAAACCAAACACAACGTCCGTCCTAATACGAAGAGGGGAGGGGGGAAAGCAGCTAGTAAAACAATACGAGCTAATAAACTCTATTGAAAGAGTTGTTGAAGTGCCTCCCGTGTTATTTGGGTGTAGCTACTGAGAACACCACTGTTCATTGGTTTTCAAATTGGAATAAAAATACCAAGCCAGCTCAATATTCCAAATACTATAGCGAAAATTAGAGATTCGGTTCGTTGAGTGAAGCGAATGCATTTTTTAGTGCAAGTTGATAGGCCGCATAAAATTTGCAGCGTAAACAAACACCAATATTAATATCAATACCAACACCAGTGCCAATAATGATAGTGATAATAATAGCATACCTCCGATAGAAGAGGAAGGGAGGGAGGCGGTATGTGAAATTGCATAACATGACATAATGCGTCAAATCTAGAATAAAGAAACAAAGGAAGAGGAGGGGAGGGGAGGGAATATACAAAAGGCAACATAGGAACGCTCGGCTTCAAGAAATCTATGTTTTCCTGCTTGACACATGTATATTCTCCTTAACGTCCTGCAAAATAAATTAAAAAAAAGATAAAAACGCACAGAAGATCCATATCCCAGAGCTTCAAGACAAATAGGGGAATCTTGAGTATCTTTGCAATATTTCTTGGTAATCAATAGAGCTACTATAACGCTATTGGAGAATAAAGCAAACTAAGAAAAAGAGTTTTATTTAAACGATTATATACCAGTTTCACGTTATTATTCTTTACTTGATTGTAGTAAGCATAATAAATTTTAAATATAAAGAATTACTATATAGTATGATTAGATATTCTTAAATTATAAATCAGACAATGGACGAAAACTCATTAAAGGTGCTTTTGAGGACGAGTAAGTAACGACAGTAATATCGAAACAAAATAAACAGCTGTATTTGGTTGCCATGGTATATTGTACCACGTTGAAATACAAACAATATAACGGCCTTGTGGTACACCGAAGCAAGTAAAAAAAACACAAATAACAAGTATTCTAATGAAAATAGGAATCCTCGAGGCAGTTAGATCGGTAAAACCACCAGGAAAATGGAAGATTGTTGTCGTGGATAAACACTCTCTCAAATTAATATCCTCGGTGCTCAAGTTGTATGACTTGCTCGAAGAAGATGTTTCAAGTATGATAAACCATTTACTAGCATCTTATACATACATTATAC
Source organism: Zancudomyces culisetae (assembly GCA_001969505.1). NCBI lineage: Eukaryota > Fungi > Kickxellomycota > Harpellomycetes > Harpellales > Legeriomycetaceae > Zancudomyces > Zancudomyces culisetae. Next base: position 1,334 of record LSSK01001422.1, read on the forward strand.
ACTCATATGATAATGGTGATATCGCGAGTCAAATCCAAAATCCTAAAACTTAATTAAATTAATGAAATAGTTGTGGAAACAATAACAAAGAGTAGACAACCGTTTACAGACAGGGAGGCGGTGTATTTTCTATCACCAACTAAAGAATCGGTGTCAAGGTTTATTGATGATTTTACGAAAAAGGGACCCGGGTGGAACAAAGGTGCCATGTATGCCGGAGCACACTTGTTTTTTACAACAGGTATGGTCTAATACTTTGAAAAGAGATATGATTTTGTTTTGAATATTGAGATACTTTAGGGGGAAAAAAGCATAATAACTATGGGTATTTCTAAAAAATATCATTAATGTAAATAGAACTTGACGATGTGCTATTTTCAAGGCTGACAGTATCAAAGTCTGCAAAATACATCAAATCCATTAAAGAACTATATATAGAAGTAAATGGTATGTATATTTAGGACATTTATACTGCTAAACGTATTTAAAATATCAATAATCTATTACCTGTATAAATTAAACTGTTGGTGTAATAACCCCCGTTTTTTTCTAAACAAAAAAAATAATACTTGTAGCCTATGAGCCAAAGGTATACTTGACAAAACCTTCATCATATCCATTCTACAACATGTACTCACCACATGCTGGGGAGATGAGGGAAATGGATATAGAAGCGAATGTGGATAGACTTATTAGTTTGGTTGCAACACTTAATGTTAACCCATATGTGCGATTTTACGATCCCAAAAGAACTTATGAAAACAGATTGAAAACCAACGACAATGTAGTTATTAACATTTCTCCTGAGGATGGGAGCGATGATGAAAATGAGTATGACGATGATTTTGAAATAACATTTGATGAGGACGATTTCAATACCGTTAGAGTTGTTGATGGTGTCAGAAAGTTTTTCCCAAAGACACCTAAAGTTGCCGAAAAGACGGCGAGGTTATTCTACAAAAGACTGCAAAAGTATTCTGAACTTAACCCTGATTTTCCGGTAAGTAACCAAACTCATGGTTATCACTCGTCATTCTTTTTATTTCTTTATTCTATTATTTGATTATATTGTAAGGTGTGGAGATCTGTATATTAACAAACAGTTGAAAAACAATAGAGACGCGAAGATGGTCAGTACAATGACGTAATTCTGTTTCTGGATCGGTCTGTAGATATGTATGCACCACTACTCCACGAATTTACATATCAAGCTATGATTAACGATTTTCTAGATCTGGAGGATGGAAAAAAATACAAGTAAGTGTTTTGTTGACGATATTAACCAACACGAGTCAGTTTAATTGAGATTATATTTAACTGAGTATTGGTGGGGAAAGTGGAGGAAGGAAGAACTTATTTAAGAAGTGATAAGGCGAATTGTGGACTAACCAATGTGCGACATGTAAAAAATGTAGATTTGAGGTAAACTCAGGTGGAACGATCAAGCAACACGAAGTAGTATTAAACGAAGAGAAGGACAAACTGTGGCAAAAGCTCAGACATGTTCATATTGCTGATGCTATCGAAGAGCTGGCTAAAAAGTTTCAGCAGTTGGTTGGTGACAACAAGCTGATTGTAGACCTGAATAAAAAGTAAGTATACCATATTCTCTCTATAGACGTAATTCTTCTGAATGTTTGACAAAGGGTGGTTGGTAGGATAAATTTTAAATATCAATAATCGATAGTGATTCCAAATCGACACTAAAGCAAATGAAAACAATACTGGAAACCATGCCAGAGTTCCAAGAACTACAAGATACGTACTCGACACATATAAACTTAACTAGGGAGTGTATGACCATTTTCGATCATTATTATTTGAGTGATCTGGCTGGACTCGAGCAGGTAAATATATCAATAAACACTTATTTAATAGAAAAGGAAAATTAAAAAATTAAAAAAAATAGAGGGGAGGTTGTGGTGTAGTTTAGAGCGAGACTGAAATTAACACAAAGGAATTGGTATAAATATTGTAGGATATTTCTACAAAGATAACTTTTGAAGGAAAGCCGATAGGAAATGATATTGAAGAAGAGCTGGTTGAGGTGCTTGCTAACCAAAATATGGAGTAAGTTGTCGACCTAATATCTAGCCAACATAATAATATTGAGAGTGAAAAATAGGGAGAGCAGGAAAAGTGGTAAAAGTGGTAAAAGTGGTAAAACAAAAAAAAAAAGAGTAAATAAATCAATAAACAAATGAATAAATGAATAAAATAGGGAAACTGACAGAATCAGACTATTGATGATATATCTGATTTCCAAAGATGGTATTGACCCACTAGATAGAAGAAGGCTTCAAGAAGTACTAGAATGTATGACTACTGAGGATAAACGGGGGTTGTTGAACCTGAATCTTATGGGTGTTAGAACTGACAAGGTAAATTATGCTTTACTTGAATAAAAAAAGAAAGAGGAAAAGGAAAAGGAAAAGGAAAAGAAAAAGGAAAAAAGTTGGTTTGAAATATTGATTTACTTTGTTTTACTAGTACTTATTTACAACTATAATATACATATATGTAGGAAAAAGAGGAAGAGCCTAGAAAAAAATACGAGTGGGAAAAGGCACTACCAATAACCAGTATAAAGTACGATCTATCAAGATTTGTTCCAGCAGTGAAATCGATAATTGAAGAACAATCAAGGAACATCTTGGACCCGGCGTTTTTCCCTTGGGTTGGGGAAGCACCGGAGATTTATGATTCGAGGAATCAGATAAAGATTAAGGGGTCATTGAGAACGTAAGTTATGTTGTTGATCAACTAATGGCTAAACATGTTCTTTTTTGTAAAATTTGTGTTTGAGCGGTTTGGAATTGACAAGTAGGGGTAGTGTGGAAGTGGAGAACGAGGGGAGGGGAAGAGGAAGAAGAGGAGGGTATCGATACGATTTGATACAAGGACAAATAACATGAATGCTTAATAATACCAACATAAATGTACATTTAATAAAATAAAAAAATAGGACCAAAAATGATTGGAGTGACAGCACAAAGGTGGGCAAGAGGGCAAGAGGCCGGATAATAGTGTTTATGACGGGAGGTATAACATATTCCGAAATGTTACACGCATATGGCCTATCACAAGATCTACTCAAAGACGTGTATATCGGCTCGACGCATATCACGACACCCAGAGAGTTTCTGGAAGATCTAAAGATGTTGCGGCGTGTTGTTGACCAACAATCTAGTGCTGTAGACGAACTGTTGACCACAAGTGCAGTTGGAGGAGCTGTTGAAGCTATTGGGGCTATCAGTGCTAGGGCGCGTGGTATTGATGAGAATAGTGTGTATACAGCTGAAACGGATGGCGAACGGGAAGAGGAAGGTGTTATGCCAATGGGAAGAAATGCCAAAGGTGGAAACATTAGAGTTGCATAGTTGAAAGCGAGAAAGCGAGAAAGAGAGAGAGAGAGAGAGAGACAGGGTGTGTGTATGTGTGTAATAAGAAATGAATGATTTACTGACAATACTAAGTTGATGTACTAAGACACTAGTTTACGGACTAGTGTTAGTTTTTCTCTCTCTTTTTTTTTATTTTTTTGGTTTTTCATGTTTCTGGAATATAGTTTGAGTATTATTTACATATAATTATTATTGCATTCTTTTAACCTTTGGTAAATCTGGAAAAATTGATACCTAAACATATTTGATAAAGTGGTTATAAAACGGATATGAACATATTATTTACCTTTCAAGCTTTATTTATACATAAATATTTTTTAAATGGAAAAGAAAAGACTAGAGATGTAGGAAGAAGGTAGATGGATAAAATTGGATTTCTAATAGAATTCAAGAGATTTATTTAAATGAATATTTACAGTTAAAAAAGTAATATAAGTATATATATTATAAATAAACGAGGTATATAAAAATGGACAAGGATGTGATATAAAATCACAAACTAAAAAGCAAAAAGCAAAAAGCAAAAAGCAAAAAGCAAAAAGCAAAAAGTAAAAAGTAAAAAAAAACAACAAAAAGAATACAAAACTTAGCTCCAGATACAGTAATAGTAATAAATGAAGTTGAGAGTGAGTTAAAAGGATAAATCAGCAGAGGCGAGAAAAGCAGGACCGGTTTTATTTCCAACACTACAGGAACCTGTACTAGAGTTTGTATTTGCATCCGTATTTCCATTGGTATTTCCATTTGGTGATGGTAAGGAACAGGTAGTTGGTACGGATAGTAGTGCTTTCAAGTTGGATTCGACTGTTTTGAAACGAGTAAAAATCCTAGTGATAAAAACGGAATGGTTGATAGAATCGGAGAGGCTGTGGTGAGGTTCTTTGTTCGTTGTACTAGCAGTAGTATCAATATCAATATCAGTATCAATATCAATATCGATATCGATATTTGTATCGGTGTTGGTATTGGTGTTGGAGAATGATACTGGATTTGTTTTATAGTTTTCAAGTAGAGAAAAAAGATTGTCGATTTCTACAAGCAGGGTTTCTAGTTGTTTGACCAATCTATGTTATATATAACAAGTACAGTTCAGTTTTTTAGTATTATAAAAAATGTATAATAAATGAGGTATAGTTACAAGTATAGAGTTCAAAACTAGATAAAAAGTAAAATAGAAGAAGAAAAATAAAAAAAGAAAAAGAGGAGGAAGAGAAGAAAGAGAAAAGTAATTGAGAGTTACCGTTTATGAGAAGCAATGGTAGGTAATTCAGTTCTAGTACTACTGTTAATGGTAGTAGTAGCACTTTCAATATTCGTATTGCTATTAGTATCGGGGCTAGGATTTGATTTTGGATTTGATTTTGGATTTGATTTATTAGCGTTGTTTGTGAGAAAGAGTAGCCAGGTAGCAGCATAGGCCTTGATAAAGCCTAATTTGAGACCGAATTCTGCGCCTCCGTATATACCCATATATTTGCCGTGTGAATAACCGTCGGCTGTTCCAGCGTTTAAACCATCGTTAAAACCAGATTTATAGTAACTAGAAAAATGTAGTGTACGAGTAAAAGTAAAAGTAAAAGTAAAAGTAAAAAAGAAAAAGAAAGAAGAGCAGGAATTAGTAAAAAGGTTTTGAGGTTAATTTTTTTAATAATCAAAAAGTGAGAGAGAGAGAAAGAGAGAGAGAGAGAGGAGAAAAACTTACTCTGATAATAGTTTGTCGTCAAAATTGAGGGTCGAATCAAAGAGATTATCCATGAGGTTTGGGGATAGAGATTGAGGTGGTTGATGATTTTACGGTTGATCAAGAAAATCTGAATAGATATAATAAAACTGAGTAGTTTGTATTTATCGCAAGTTAAATATAGTATAGATAGACACAATCGGAAAAAGTAATATATTTCCACGGTTCTGTAGAAGAAAAAATCGAGGTGCTAAAGAAAAAAAAAAAAGACATTAGACTAATATATGCAGAAATGCAGGAAAAAAAAAGATTGATCATATCATTGGGTAAATAGCTCAAAGAAAATTGAAATTTCGTTGGGAAAAAAAATAATCGTAAATATATCAAAAGGATAGAAAAATAAATAATAAAGACGCGAGGTGTAAAATTGATGGGGTTAAGCAGAGAGAGAAAGGTGGAGGGGGAAAAAAAAGTAAAAAAAAAGTAAACAAAGAGGGTAAAAAATAAAATAATATTAAAGATTGTAAAAGAAAATAAATAAGAGAAAATGTATTATAATGTGGGAAAGCAAGAAGAGAAATTCGATAGGGAAAGAAGAAGCGTGGCTGGTGGTATAGGGGAGGAAGAATATGAAAAGATAGAACGAAGATTGAGAGATGGACAAAGTGAGGCAGGAGGGCATATAGGTAAAAGGATGACCGGAGGTGGGTTTGAGGATAAACAAAAGATGTATGAGCAACAGGCAGAGGAATTGGGAGTGGGAATGGGGATGGGAATGGGAATGGGAATGAGTGGAGTGGAGAGTGGAAGGATGTGGGATACGAGAGGAGGGTCGGTACTAAGCAATATTTCGAGAGGATCGCGAAGGAGAGAGCGGGAAGAGCTTGCAAGCCCTACAGAATGGATCGGTGGGTACCAAGTGAAAGGAGGAAAAAAGATGATGAGGTATGGAGAGGGAATTGAAGAAGAAGATGAAGAACATGGGATAGGAGGAGTTGTAGGAAGAAGGGAGGAGGAGGAAGAAGAAGAAGAAGAGTTAGGAGAACAAAGACAGCAATATATGGAGAGGAGGAGACAGAGTAAAGGAAATTATTATTATTATAGAGGAGGTAGAGGAAATGGGAGGGGAATGGAGGTAAGTGAAGAGGAGGATATGTATTTGGGGCAAGAAGAGGAAGGAGAGGATTTACAGGAGGAATACAAGAGAAAAAGACGGGCAGGGTATAGTAGCGGGTTTATAGATTTGGAGGGAGGGAATGCTGAGGTTGAGGAAGGCAATAGGGGAGAGTATGGAAGAATGTTGAATAGGAGAAATGGGGGACGAGAACAAGAACAAGTACAGGAACAAGAAAAACGAAATTTGCAGCAACATTATCACCAACAGCAACAACAGCAACAACAGTATCCATATCAGTATAAATATCAGCAGCAACATCAACAACCACAGCAAAAACAGAGGGGGGATAGAGGAGAGAGAGGGGAATGGAGAATAGAAGAGATGGGGATAAGAGAGCAAGAGAGTTTGATGATTGAGGAGCTGTTAAATTTGATGTTGGGGATTCCAGGGATATACGTAGGACTGAGAAAAAAGAAATATAGGAGGGGAGAAGGAGGAAAGGGGATACGACGCAAGGAGTATGTGGTGGAGATAGCAGAGGGAGTAGAGCATTCGATAGGAGAGATGACACGTAAGATTGGGCGAGTAGCGGAGCAGCAACAAGAGTTGAAAGGGTTTTTGAAGGAGTATAGCGGCAAGGCGGGGCGGGTGAACCAGGCGTTGTGTGCAGGAATAGCGCGGCTTGAACAGGAGTTTCAGCAAGAGATAGTGGAGAACGAGCAGCGGTTTCGGAGGAGTACGGAGTTGAGGCCGTTTACGCTACAGCAGTTGTGGTGTCGGATGGAGAGGCGGGCAGCGGTGATGGAGCGATTAGTGTGGTTGAGTCGAACGATATATCGAGAGTCGGATCGAATATATGGAGAGGAGCGACGGAGAGAGCAAGAAGAAGGGATAACGACGGTGATAGAAGAGGAGGGAGAAGAAGAAGGAGAGGGAGAAGGAGAGGGAGGAGAAGCAGAAGAGAGTTTTGGAGAAAGTGATTTGGAACGAGCAGAGGAAGAATATGAAGATGAAGATGAAGAGGGAGAGTATGATGATGGTTTAGGATTGGATTTAGATTTGGATTTAAATTTAAATTTAAGTTTGGAAAGAGAGGAAAAGAGAAAAGCAAAAAAACGAAACAGACGATTAAAACAGTATCGCGAACAGTTGCAAAGTATAAATGTGAAGGGGGGACGAACACTAAATGTGATTGCACAGCTGTTGCGGCAGAGCAAAGGCGATAGTATAGCGAGAGAGGTGTATGAGTACCTACAGCAGAGTGCAAGCAAGCCGTTTATTGAGATGTTGGAGCGATGGTTGCGGTATGGCAAAGTGTCGGCAGGATATGGAGATGAGGAGTTTATGGTGCAGACGAGTACGAAGCGGGTGCGGAACGAAGGGGCGGTGGAGGCGATGGCGATGGCGGCGGGGCGAGGGGAGGAGGTGGTAGTTGTAGATAATAGGGCGGCGGGGATGGAGAGAGCGGCGGGAGTGGAGGTGATAAGTTTTCGGTTGAAGGCAGAGGCGGTTCCAGAGTTTTTGGAGGCGTATAGTCAAAAGATACTGTTGACAGGCAAGTATATTAGTGTGGTGAAGGAGTGTGGAGTGGAGGTGGAGAGTAGACGGCTGAAGGCGACGGTGAGCGAGGGAACAAGGGCGGCAGAAGTGGTGGAAAGAATCGATGAGATGTATGGAGAGGCCAACCGGGCACTGATGCACGAGCTGATGGAGCGTAGCCATCTGGGATGGTATTTATGCGAGCTGAAGCGGTACTTGTTGTTGGAAAGGGCGGATTTTCTGGCGCATTTCTTTGAGTGTAGTAGAGATATTTTGGGGAATGGAATGGCCAATTCTACCAATTTGGCCAAGTTGCAGCGCAATTTAGATGCGGCGATTGGCAAGTTGAATTTAAATATGAATTTAAATATGAACTATTCATTTTTAAAGAAACGAACAAATGTTCAGGTTAAATTTAGTAATCATAATTTGATGGAAAGTTTGGCAACATTACAAAACCAACTAGGAAGCACTACCACTACCACTACCACTACCACTATTACTACTAATACTAATACTAATGCTAATGCTTTTATTAGTAACAGTAATAGTAATGGTAGTATTAATAATAATAATAATAATAATAATAATAGTATTAGTGGAGGAGGAGGAGGAGGAGGAGGAGGGTGTCATAGATTAATATATTTTTCAAGTAATCCAGAATTTCCCAATTCAGTAATTGTAGATTATATAGCACAGCATAAATATGTATTACTACATCGGCACATGTTGGCACTAAAGTATTTGGAATACCGGTTGTTGATGTCGTGGCGAGCCAAGCCGGCAAACAAGATATCGCGAAAAGTGGCGGCGTGCCGAAGCAATATGATTGTGACGATCCAGCAGATTTTGCATTATCAAAGCAGTATGGTTGTGGAACCTAACCATGCGGTATTATTATCATCATTGGAAATACCTAATGGATATAATAACCAACAACAACAACAACAACAACAACAACATCAACAACATCAACAACAAGAACAACAAGAACAAACTATTCGTCATGTCACTTCTGCTGTCAACTTGTTTTTGGATACTTGTCTGTTACAATCTGGTCTAACCAATCCCAAACTATTTAGGATTCTGACTAAACTATCCAATACTTGTTATCACTTGTTATCTCATATAAACAACATGTCTACCTCTGCTGCAATTACCAATACCAATACGAATACCAATACGAGTATTGGTAGTGATAATGATAGAATTATTGATTTAATCAGTAATACTTTTTCCGATACCAAAAAATTGTTTGTTGGTGCTTTAAACCATTATGCACAAACTCAATCTCCTAAATACCTTAATTTGGCTGCTCAACTTGCCTAATCTAATTCAATCTAATTCAATCTAATCTAATCTAATTCAATCTAATCTAACTATTTGTTTTGTTTTATTTTGTTTTGTTTCATTTTGTTTTATTTCACTATACCTTTTAAAATAAAATAAATATAAAAATATTATTGTTCTATTTACCAAGGTCTACTATTATTATTAGAATTATTATTATTAGCTGATCCTGAATAATATGATGAATGCATATAATATCCTCCTGTACCCATTCCTGGCTGTTGTTGTTGTTGCTGCTGTTGTGGTTGTGGTTGTGGTTGTTGTTGTTGATATGGTTGGTACATTTGTTGTTGAGTATTGGTATTAGGATAATAATAACCCATTTGTTGAGGTTGCATTCCTCCCATATTCATCCCACTCATCCCACTCACTCCACCCATTCCGCCCATTCCACCCATTGCACCCACTCCACCCATTCCCATTCCACTCATTCCACTCATCCCACCCATATTCATACCCATTCCACTCATATTCATTTGAGGTTGTAATTGTGGTTGAGGCATGATGGTTTGTGGCTGAATAAGACTGGTAGTTCCAGCAGTAGTACTACTAATAGGCGTATTACCTAATGAAAACGATTGGAATTGCGATGTTAATGAACTAGCATTATTCCCAATACTCCCACCACCAATTGGTGTTGGTGTTGTTGTTGTTGTTGGTATTGTTGAAACTGTTGTTGTTGGAAACATTGCACTGCTAGCTTGGAACAACATGTTGTTCTTGTGCACAGCTTCTCTCATCTCATCCAATTGCCGTCTCTGTTGCTCCAACATTGCTCCCTGACTCATCAGCTTGATCCGCCCATTCTCCAAATCCTGTCTTGCCTGCTGCTCCTTCAGCTGCTTCAACTGTTGCTCTATTTGCTGCGCCTGTTCGCGCTGCTCTTTTAATTGTTGCTGCTGTCTAAATGCTGCTGCTGCTCGCTCCAACTCTTCCTTTTGCTCCTTTAGCCGCTGCCTCTCGCGTTGCAACTCTTGCTCCATTTCCATTTGCTTTTGCCGTAATCTTGCTGCCTCCATTTCCGCTTGTGCTTGTGCTTGTGCCTTTGCCCTTGCCTCGGCTTCCATTCTTGCTCTTGCCTCTGCCTCCATTCTCGCTCTTGCTTGTGCCTCTGCCTGAGCTTGTGCTTTTGCTCTTGCTTCTGCCTCCATTCTTGCTTTGGCTTCTGCTTGTGCTTTTGCCCTTGCCTCGGCTTCCATTCTCGCTCTTGCTTGGGCTTGGGCTTGGGCTTGGGCTTGAGCTTGAGCTTGTGCTTGAGCTTGAGCTTGTGCTTGTGCCATCATCAACATTTGCTGCTGTTGTTGTTGTTGCATTTCTTGTTGTTGTTTAAGCCTATTTTTTTCAAATTCCAACTGTTTGACTTGCATCGCCCTTTGTTGTTCCAATTCCAT
>LSSK01000244.1:4716-17443 GCA_001969505.1 Zancudomyces culisetae
CCCCCCCCCCCCTCCCTTCTCCTCCCCACTCATTCCATTACTGAAAAATAGTATTATACATCCACGATACACCACACAGATCAAATGATGAATCATTCTAATCACTGAAAAAAATAAAACTTACCTTTAGTTGCAGAGAGTTGACGGCTCAAATAATCAACTTCAGCTCGTAAAGAAGACTGTATATTCGGTATATGATTAGTGTGGGTATATACATCGCAACAAAAAGCAGAATAATAAGTTGGCAAAAAAAAACGTACATTTTCCATCTGAGAAAGCTCAGCCGCAGGTGATTGGTTTCTAAGGGCTTGGTTTTCTGAATTTCTCAATTTGACAATGAGCTTAAGTTGCTAAATGTTAAATTCAGTTGTTTTTAAAAAAGTTGTAAAAATGCAATAAGGCACAAAGAATTATACTCCGTGGTTAGGGAAACAACAAGGTAAGAATACTTACTTGGATTTGTTGGTACTGCTTTCTAGATTTTAAATGCAGTTGTAACAAAGATTGAGATAGCATGCTTTTTTGTCTAGATTCTAAATCATATGATGGAGTAAGCCACAGTGTATTAAATGGACATCAATGGTTATTATGTATGCAAAATAGTAATAAAGCCTATATTTTTATACCTTCATCAAGTCTTCTAATAGCCAGATATGCCAACCAGTCGGAAGAAGTGATTTGATCGTTCTGAGCATTGTTATATCCGCCAACTATCGTAGTGCAAGATCGATTAACTAATATTTATCAAATCGAAGTAGTTAAAAAGCAAGCATCAGTACCTGTATGAACCCCTTGAGAGCCGGACGAATTAGACCTAGAGATCACATCACGTAGTAACGACACTTCAGATCTTAGACGTGCAATTTCTTTCTGGAATTGAACCACGTCTCCTTTTGTATCTTGGTTTACAACAACCTAACAAAGTAAAAGAAAAAAATACAGCTCAAGTCAATGTCCCAACACTACACCAAACTCACATGTTTAAACGTACCCTGTTTTTTATCAGTTTTGCCCTTTGAGCAAATCGTAGTGTACTAATAGTTTCGTAATCACTAGAGATCGAAGGGGAAACATTAGCCACAATAGCTGTTACCGAATTTCCACCAAGAGAATCCTATAATAACAATAATCATAATGAGCAATCATGCAATCAGGCGCATAAAAAACTTAAAGCAAGTCAGTATCATGTTTTTATCATTAAAGATATTTCGCAAATAATATAATTCCTCCCATGGATAAAAAGCTACATACCTTTAGCAAAAATGTCAGCCGCGAATCTCTGTAATTAACATGCCGTTGACGGCCAGTAATGGCAGACTCTGCTAGTGCATTTATCACGGTTCCCAATGCTGATAGACTTTTATTAATACTCGCAGCCTCCTTTAGCCTTGTTCCGACTGCTCCAGTGAATTTTTGTCTTTCCGAACCAGCCAAATCCACTAGGTTGAATTTTGACTCTCGCATTTCTCTTAAACCGCCATCCAGCATAGTCTAAAGTGTGTATTTGTTAAGCCCCCGACTTTTTTTTTAATAAAATTCATTGAAAAAGGATAAATACGCAACAGTTACCATCGATTGAACCACCAATGTGAACAGTGAGTGGGATCTACTGCTTTCCCTATTCATTGCTAATGATAATATTCGAAAAGCGTTTAGTAACACCAGATATTGTAATTCTAGAGATATGCATCATTGGTCTAATCGAGAAATATATATTTTTTACTTACAAGTTTCTCCGACCCTTCTGTTATTTGCCCCCTTTATCAAAATCTACATTGTGATATGTATTATATTTTTATGAGCTCCCTTTCTTTTGTTTTTTTTTATAAAAAAAAGTTTGTAGCGGCATTTGAATATAGTAATATACATGTATGACAAACATTTATATAATCACAAATTATAGCTTAAATGGGAGCAACTAATCTTACAGCAAAAGCCTCATCTGCATTAAACACTGTCTCCTCAATTACACCATCTACAAATACCCCTTTCTTGATATCTTCTCTTAGCATACACATTTTTGTATTTATATCCAATAGATCATATATATTCTCATTGTATATTTCAATATATGATACGCGGCATAGATATTCTACCCGATTAAGCGAATGTTCCCTCTTTTCCCTGATCTTTTCAAACACTATAAACATATTTAGTTGACATTGAAAGGGAATTTTATTTTGATTATTATATAGACAATACATTTTCAATGTGTAGTGATAAAATAGATGTATAGAAATTACAGTATTCAAAGCATCTTGGAATTAATCCTCGCTCCTCAACATTTGACAAAAGTGTACTTTGTGAACCCCCCTGCATAGTATACGTTTTACCGCTGCCGGTTTGCCCATATGCAAATATTGTACTATTATATCCCTCAACTACCTTTTCAACAGCTCTTTTTCCGATGGCACTATAATATAGGTACAGCAAATAGCGTTCGAGGTCAATAATAAAATTAACCCTATATAAAAAGCATTATTGTATCTGCAAACATGGTACTCGGTTGTAATACTTACTTGAATACTTCAACCTAATTAGACAGCAATATAAAATATTAATTATAAATTAAAAGCATTTTTCTCTAGTCTGACTCGCGTAGGCTTTAGCGTATGAAATTAAAAAACATATATAAAAATAATAAACCGAAGAAAGCATTTGGTATGTACTTGAATAGACAATTTTCTTCTGATAGTACAATGTATATATACGATGTGTGTATAGTTTGCGTACTTGCCTGTTTCGTGTCTTTATTCCCAACAAAGTCAAAAGAAAATATTTCATTAGATTGGCTAGGGATCGAAACGTTGTTTTTGCCTAGTATTTGCACTGTTTCGACGTTTTGGTTTTCAATGAAACCAGGACTGTTCATAAACGGACGTATACGCAAGAATACATGAATCGGCTCCATCTTGTCGTACTTTGATTTTATTTATGTTGTTTCAAGTAATTTATAGTCGTTTCTTTATTCAAGCCGATAGAGCAGAATTGTTACCTATTGAATTATTGTTACAATATTAGGAGTTGGAAGATAGTTTGGTGACAATAATCTCCACTGAAGTGTTTTTGTTTTCTGCTGCGTTTCCACTAGTGATGATATTATTGTGAATAATCATAGTTAAAGTGGAAATAGTGGAGCTGTCCCAAATGTATGACTACGAGTTGGTGATTAAGCCTGTATGTTCGTTTATTTTGTTCCTGCAAAATTACAAATCAAGCTTTTTCCACTTAGACCTTTCCGAAAAACGAATTGGCCACAGATGGGAATGCGAGGGAGGGGGTGGTGAATTATCAAAACCCAACTTTAAAATAGGAGGAATCTAGCCAATAGCTGACACAGAAATATCAAGCATAGCTGAATCGCTGACAGTAAAATAGTGGTAAAATATTTTACTAACAGATTTGAAAAACGCGAAATAAAGAACGACATCAACAAAGATTAACTATTACTGATTTGGCGATTTATTCCATAACTGTACGAAATACAGTTTCAATAATTACAAATCCACATTCAAACATAACATTATAGATACAACAGAAATATAATATTAAAATCAACAAGAAGAGAAAATGAAAAATCAAAATGAAGCAGAGCTGCAAAAATTAAAACAAGAATTGACCACAGAAATATCAAAAGAGTTGAAATGGGCGAGCGGGGGGGAGGTACTTTCGCGAAAAATAGTGGAATTTGCACAAAATTCCAATTACCAGGATTTCTTACTCAAAAGTAACGCGGTTGGTAGATTTAGCAGTGCTGAATTTCTGAAAAGAATTTACGAAAAGGCAAATAAGGCCAGCTCATTAGAAAAAGAAATCAGGATAAAATCGGAGCTAGGATCTCAGGCTAGATTAAAAATTCAACCAAGTTTTTCTGATTCGATGTCTAAATCTAGCGACGATTGGGATACAGGTGAAAGGACAGGGCATAATGGGGGGGAAAAGGTAGAGAAGAGTAAAGAAAGTATAAATATCTCTACAAATACCTTTGGGTATAACGATTCAAATGAAGAGTCTAAAGGGGGTTTGATAATAATGAAAAAGAGGAATGATTCTGAGAAAGATGGGGAAAAAAGAGAAATAGAAATAGAAAAGAAAAAGAAAAGGGGCTCATTGTTGGGATTGGATGCATTAGCAAGGGCTAAGCGTGAGGAGGCAAAAAACCTTGAAGGTCCAGCGCGCGAAAAAGAAAAAGAAACAAATGCACCTGAACCGGAATTTAAAAAGCCAAGCCTAAAATATGTAGGTAGAAAAAGAAATACTCGTGAAAGGGAGTATCTGATAGGAGGGGAAAGAGATAATAACGAAGACGAGGGAGAGGGGGTGCGATTAGTACGTAGAAGAGGAGATAAGAGGGATGACCAAGGTGGGAGACATGAGGAAAATAGCAAAAGAGTGTACACTACAAATGAAGCCACAAATGCGCGGGGAGACATGTATGACTATGATGATAGAGACAGGAGTAGTGATAAAAACAGAGAGAGAGATAGGAGTAAAAACAGAGATATGGACAGGAGTGGATTTAGGGACAGATATGCTGACAGATATGGAAAATACGATGACTATGAAAGCAGGTCAAGGAGCAGACGTAGAGATAATACTAGAGATGAAGTTAGGGACAGGACTCGTGACAGGTATGTCAGTAGAGAAAGAAGCAGAGATTATTCGAAAAGTAGATATAGACACGGAAACAGAGACGGTTCGGGTAAGTATTAAAAAGAATATTTGAAAACGCATTTATGAAATATCTACTAAGCTAACACGTAAAAATATTGAATTGTAGAGCTAAGAAGGGGGAGAGGATACTCAACGAGTAGAACACGGGTTGAGGATGATGATGAAGACGATGATGAGTATAGAAAAAGAATGACAGCAGGTGAGAAACGCAGAGAATTGCAAGAGCAAGTCAAAGTAGACAGGGAGTGGTATAATATAGATGAGGAAGGAGGAGGAGGAGGAGGGCAAGAGGATGTAAGAGCACTGTTTGCGGAATATGAAGAAAGAGACAATCAACGTGAAGAATATCTAAAAAGTAAGGGGGGGGAGACACCAGGTGCAAAGCGGGGACCAAAGATGAATGCTCGGCAGATGCAGTACAACCAGGACACAGATAGATGGGAACGGAGCCGAATGTTACAATCAGGAATAGCCGTGACTAAAGGTGGGTATGAGATTGATGAAGATGATGATTCGTCGGAGGGACGGGTGCATGTAGTGGTACATGACACCAAACCCAAGTTTTTACATGGGCAGAGTGAGATATCGGCTCAAAGTGGTGCGGGTATGATTACAGTCAGAGACCCTACAAGTGATATGGCGGTGTTTTGTAGAAAGGGTAGCCGACTAGTCGCAGAAAAAAGGGCGCAGAGGGAGAGAGAAAAGGCAACAGCGGCAGCAGCAAATATGGCAGGAACCACGCTTGGAAATGTAATGGGAGTGGTAGATAAACTTGAGGAGGAAGAGGTAAAAGTAGAGAATGCAGAAGCTAAGAAAATAAAGGAAAAGGCCAGAGAAAAGGAGAAAAAGAGAGGGAGAGAAAGGGAAAGAGAAAGAGAAAGAGAGAGAGAAAGAGAAAGAGAAAGAGAAAGAGACAAGGATGATGGTGAAGCTTTTGATCGCGAGGTAATTAGAAAGAAACGAGAATCATTACCAGCATTCGGATGTAAAGATGAACTTATGGAACTAATCCGAGAAAATCAAGTAGTGATAGTGGTGGGAGAGACAGGGTCAGGAAAAACGACACAACTGACACAGTTTTTATATGAAGAAGGGTACGGAAACAACGGAATGATTGTGTGTACACAACCACGACGAGTGGCAGCAATGTCAGTAGCCAAAAGAGTCAGTGAGGAGATGGGAGTGCAGCTGGGTAAAGAGGTTGGCTATGTAATACGTTTTGAAGACTGTACGAGCAAAGAAACGATAATTAAATATATGACTGATGGTATACTTCTTCGGGAGACGCTTACTGATGTTGATTTGGACAAATATAGCTGTATAATTATGGACGAAGCACACGAACGGTCCCTTAATACCGATGTGCTTTTGGGATTGTTGCGAAGAGTGGTTGTTCGGCGAAGAGATTTGAAGCTGATTGTGACATCGGCTACGATGAATAGCGCTAAATTTTCAATGTTTTTTTCGAGTGCAGCAGTATATACAATTCCGGGAAGGACATTTCCTGTAGAAGTGCTGTTTAGCAAGACTCCATGCGAAGACTATGTTGACGCAGCAGTAAAACAAACCATAGCAATACATCTTTCACAACCTACAGGGGATATATTAGTGTTTATGACAGGCCAAGAAGACATTGAAGCATGTTGTACGGAGATTATGGATAGACTAGAACAGGTGGAAGGAGCAGCCGAGCTGGTAGTTCTTCCAATTTATTCTCAGCTACCTGCAGACGTTCAAAACAGGATCTTTGAAAAGACAGATTCAAAATCGGCTCGTAAGGTTGTGGTAGCCACAAACATTGCAGAAACATCGTTAACAATAGAAGGAATCTGCTATGTGGTCGATTCGGGCTACTATAAAGTTAAAGTATACAACCAACGTATTGGAATGGATACTTTACAAGCCACACCTATTTCACAAGCAAATGCAAACCAGCGTAGCGGACGAGCTGGCCGAACAAGACCTGGTGTAGCGTATCGGCTGTATACTGAACAAGCTTTCCGAAATGAGATGTTCCAAAGCCCAATTCCTGAAATCCAACGCACAAACCTGTCCAATGTAGTTTTGATGCTAAAATCAATTGGGATAAACGATCTGCTGCACTTTGATTTTATTGATCCACCACCCCAGGCCAGCATTCTCAACAGTATGTACCAACTGTGGATCCTCGACGCACTAGATGGTGACCACGGAAACATAACTGAACTTGGCCGCAAAATGGCAGAGTTGCCGTTAGAACCAAGCTTGGCAAAACTGCTAATCAACAGCACATTGGAAGAGTACAACTGTGTAGAGGAGATGCTAACCATTGTATCGATGCTTTCTGTTCCTACTGTATTTTATCGCCCAAAGGAACGTATTGAACAAAGTGACTTGATGCGCGAAAAATTTTCAGTGCCCGAAAGCGATCATCTTACGTTACTCAACGTCTACAACCTGTGGATTAGCAATAGAAAGAGAGAAAGTTGGTGTAATAAACACTTTATCCAGTACAAATCTATGCGGAAAGCCCAGGAAGTTAGGACCCAGCTAGCAGAACTTCTTACCTCTAAAGCATACTATTCAAAACCATCAACCATGATCGCATCTGAATCCGGAGGCTCAGCTCATAAACAAACCACCTTCGCTCACTCTGCGGGTAACTGGGATGTCGTGCGGAAATGCATTTGCTCTGCGTACTACCATAACTCGGCCTTCGCAAAGTCTATTGGAAACTATAGCAACCTAAGAACTGGTCTACCATGTTTCCTTCACCCCACATCCGCCCTTTATGGTATGGGCTATACTCCTGAATATATAGTTTACCACGAGCTCTTATACATTTCGAAGGAATATATGATGTGTGTTACTGCTGTGGATCCTCATTGGTTGGCCGAGCTGGGGCACAAGTTCTTTTCCATTAAACAAAAGTAATATAGGGTAGGAAAAGCAAGATGTGTGACATTACCCTCATCATATTACTCTGCATATTCTCCTCTCCTTTTTCAGTGATACTCCTTCCTCTTTCCATTTATTAGTGTATTTTTTTTTTCGTTTTGTTGGTAGAGAATTTTGTGTTTGAGGCATTACAAGCCAAATAATTTACATAGAATGTGATTTGCGGGTGAAGAAAAATTAGGACATTTCTCAAGTAATTTCTACTCCTATTTGTCTTGACGGTACTACGTACATTTATGGTGTTAGCCCAAAGTAGGGTATTAAAATAAAAGTTTGAGATACAATACTTGGTAGATTGGTAATTAAATATCAAACCTCCCACTAACAACGATAATGGATCACGACAAGTATGATGGCTTGATATATACTCTACAATCCTTCTTAGAACAACTGGATTTTCAACCAAAAACAGATAAATGCATTACAGATGAGCAAGCGAAAACAACAAAAGATAAACCATCTTTAAAAGATATCTCAATAAATCAATCTAGCAGTAGTAATGAGAATATAGAGGGGGAGACGCCGAAAACCGATGCAAAAGCGGAAATAACTGAGCAGCCAAAGAGTGTTAGCCATACGGGTGAACAAAAACATGATGGTCAAAAGGATCAACCTGAAAATAAAACAAATATAAATGCCAATATCGAGAGTAAAAGTCTTCCAAATCTGGATACTGAGCAAGCGAAAGTAATAGACAAATGGGGAAAAAAAGAAAAGACACGTGGAAAGGGAGCGCGACGAGAAAAGCGTAAAAACATCGTTTGCAGCTCAACTCGGACAGAATCTATAAAAATAGAGTGTTTAGAGTGCGACGGAAACGCTATATTTGTTGGAACCAACGAGGGGCAGCTATTCAAATTCAATGTAGGAGAAGTGTTTTATGGGGTGGTGAAACCTAGTAGTGTTACACTAGTTAATCGGGTGGATTTGGGGTGTGGGAAGAAAAAGGTGGAGCAAATCAAGCTGATTACTGAGTACAAAAAGTTGATATGTTTGATAGATTTCAGGATAATATGGTATGAGTACGAAAGTATGACACGAATACACGAAAATATGGTGGATTTAATGAACGGAATAAGCTGTTTTTCAATAGATCAGATAACAAAATATACAAGGCCAAAAAAAAAACATGATATGGGAATCACCATGTGTGTAGCTAAACGGAAAGCCCTGGAGGTATACAGAATAAAAGAAAGTGTAACAAAGGAAAAGGAGCTCAGGCTGAAATACGGTGCGGTGGCAATTTGTCACAGCGGCAACTATGCATGCATGGCTGACATTAAGGGATACAAGATAATTGAACTGGAAAAAAATGGCAAAGAGCTGGATATGTTTCCAATACCCGAGGCATACAAAGACGAAAGGACGGGTAAAATTGTAAGACCACCAAGACCCAAAGTAGAGGTTGTGGGACCAGAAGAGTTCATGTTTGTTACAATTACACTAATACAAAACCAAGGAAAGGAAGGTGAAAAAGAAGATGAAAGAGGGCAAGGGCAGGATCAAGGTCAACCGAGTTTGGGTGTGATAGTGACACCATCAGGCGAAGCCCAGCGAACAACCCTTCAGTTTTTGGAGACTCCGAAATCGGTCATGTACGAGAAACCATATATTGCGGTGCTTTATTCTTCGGGTAAAATAGAAATTCATAACACATTCACATTTGAAAACACGCTTGAACAAACAATTGAGTTACCAGAAAAGACGAAAAAACTTAGAAAAATGGTTTGGCTGACTTCACCACGTGTTCTAACAAGTACGACACGCTTTGGTTCGAAAAAGGACGATGTACTGCTCAAAATGCTTGGCTTGGAGGAAGAATCGCGGCTACCTTGCATGGCACTAGTCTACAATAATGAGTCAGTAGACCTTATCCTGAAAAAACCCTCAATAGCCAAAATATATGATATTCTCGCACAAGAGGATATAGAGATTGCGATTAAAAAGGTAGAAGACATGCTGGATAAAAAAGCGTACGATGAACCTGAGTATGGTACATTTGTTGAAACACATCTTCGCCAAATTTATAAATATGCAGGTTTGGTATGCATGAAAAAGCTATTATATGAAGAGGCGCTGACAAACTTTAGAAAGGGGGGAGTAGATCCGATCTTGTTAATTAAATTGTTTGCTGAAGTAAGGAATGGCATGGATCTTGAGAAAGGGATTGAGAGTGTTGCTAGAGAGTTTACGGAGATGGACGAAGGAAAGTACAACAAATTGCTGCAAGAGATGAAGAACGGCTCATACTTGATTCCAAAGGTTAACGTGAGGAAAGAAACGATCAGCAATGAAACAAATGAGCAGGGATTTATAAGCTTGCTAAGCAGATACTTAAAATTTTGTCGAAGGACTATCATCAAAAATAGCCATGAGGTTGAAAAGCTGGAAATTGTGGACAATGTATTATCGATACTTTATATTGACCAAAAAGAAGTAGACAAATTAAAAGGGTTGATTACGGAGTTTAGTCACATTAATAGTGAATTTGTGGCGCAGTACCTATACAAGACACACAGAATGTATTTTTTGGCTAGCTGGGTATATAAAGAATTCGGTGAGCCTGAAGAAGTCTTGAAAATATGGAACCAGCTTCTTATTGGTGAACTCAATGACGAGGAATTTAAACTCACGCATAAAGAATATCTCGAATATTTAAAGTCAGTATCAAACGAGCTTTTGATGGTTGATTGTTTGTATAAGTTGCTGACCGATAAGACACTAGAACTAGCTGTTCAGATTTTTGAGTTACTTTCATCCGACACAATCTCTTCTTTAGACATTAATCACATTCTGCAGAAAATCGAATCGCTCACGAATGCTAGCACCAATGACAACAGTGCTACCAATTCTTACTTGACGAGCTTTTTAGAAAGGTGGTTGTCGAGTACCAAGAACCGAAACTCAGATATTTACAAACACTACACAAAACTGCTGATGGTTTATATCGATGAGGTATATTTTTGGTTTTATAGTACCACTGAGCAAATTAGTGACAATCGAGAATACGATTATGATGGCGATAATTCTAATAGGCTAGTTGGAAATTCGAGGCTAATAAAGCTAGAAAACGAATTTTTGTCACATAAATCAACAAATGCATTAGTTCCGCTTAGACTTTTCCTGCACAAAAGCTTAAAGGCACAGGAGGCAAATAGGACAGATGAAGACTTTTACTATAGCTTAAAACTTGTTAACAAGCTACTTGACTCGTCATTATCATTTTTGAGATCAATACAAACTGACAATAAAAACCATGAAGATAGTGCTGGCGATGAGGACTCGATCGTGCAATCGGTAGTTGATTATATCTACAGTAGATTTGGTCAAGGTTCGGAAAAATCATTGGTTGTAGGTTTGGAACTTGTAATCTTGTATTTAAAACGCGGCGATGTAGACAAGGCACTGCGATTATTGGTTCATGATATTTGCGACTATGGCGAGGCGGAGTGCCTTCTATCACTAAATACAGAATCGAACCATAATTTATTGACTTTGGGCTTACCAATAACCCTGAAAATACTAATTCCGCAACACACTTTATCCTCCTTGATGTTATTAACTGATTCAGCCAATGAGAAAAAGCTCTTGACCTTGATAACACTCTACTCTACCCACCCTACCGACCTTGACACCTGCTATACTCTCATTGCGCGCTTACTTAACCGTTTTTGCGACTGTATTAGCCTTTCCTCTGTTGTACAACACCTACCAAACGATTTTCTACTTTCTTCTCTCTATTTGCCCTATTTTTTAAACTCTTTTGAGTCACAAACCTCGAAGTTGGCCGTTACAGATATCCAGTTATCGCTAATACATTGCATGGACACGGAAAAAACGCACATTGCAGAGCAATCTCCGAGCGAGTATGGAAGTAAGTGTGGAAACAGCCTCAATAGACAAAACTTTGTGGTTTTGGAAAAGTCTACTAGATGTACTATTTGTAAGCTACCAATGATTGATGCTAACATCAGTAATGAGGATGGATTTGCTTACAACCCGTTGACTAGTACAGTTTATCATATGCATTGTATTTAGCCACTATTGCTTTTTGTATATATTTCCGTAACTGTTTTTTTTTTTATCATTTTGGATTCTTTGGTGGAGAAAGATAAAAAACACGGCAAGTTGCCTTTCAGTGCCTTTTTTTGAAAATTGACGTGATTACTCTTCATACTCATGTGGTAAAATTGTATATATTTGTTGAATAGCAGGTATTAGGGTTCATGAACTCCTGTGGTTAAAGTAAATACTTGATATTAACCCGCTCGGAGTTACATGCTTTATTTCTCTGCTAATTGGGTACAATAAAATGCAAACACTAATACACACACATAGTGAACAAATGGCAGATAATGAAGGGTGTAAAATAGCAGCGCTATTTTGTTTACAATAAACGGGATCTTGAAGATTGGCAGAGTATGTTTTTTTTATGATTATTTTGGTTTTTTTGATTTTTGGTTTTTGATCACAACTTTGAATAGCCATTTCTCATTTTTTCATTTTATTCACCATCCATTGGAAGTTTACAAATCAAGACAATAAAAATAAAAGAGGTAAATCACTCCAATAATGATATTTTTGGGCTTGCTAATATGTACATCATTCCAGCTGTTGGTTCAAATTGGATAAATTCGCTTGTCAATCACGCAGATCCCCTTGAGAAAAAGAGTGATTGCAAAAAATACATTTTAAAGTACAGGATTTACCTTGAATTTAATATATCAACTCATGGTGATCACTTGTTAAATTGAATCTTGTGGCACCTATGAACAGGCTAAATGTACTGTATTTCCTCCCATCCCATTTTTCTCTCGCTAACACAATATCACCGATAATTACAATTTGGTTGAATGTAAATGAAAACCATAAGTAATTGTACGAAGAGGAAAAATACGCTTGATGTGTGTGTATGCCATCTTTATTTCATTTCGAAAATACTCACCAAATTCTAGAATAGAATTTGATTCGCTAATTTTATGCTAATAAAATGAGTAAAATTTTGAAAAAAATTTTTTGCATGAAATTTTTTCACAAATACTTATCAATCTGACTATCGTACTTGTTTTGAAATTCTTCACCATGCGCAGTGTGCTATGTTTTGGACTACTTCAGT
>LSSK01000244.1:17590-40267 GCA_001969505.1 Zancudomyces culisetae
AAATTCTATTCTAGAATTTGGTGAGTATTTTCGAAATGAAATAAAGATGGCATACACACACATCAAGCGTATTTTTCCGATTGAAGTACAATTGAAATTATTTAAATAATGGGAAAGTAAAGAGAAAAAATATATATTAGCCGGATGTTTCGTTTTTACTAGGTATGCATGGTGGAAAATGTCTTTATTGCAATTTT
This sequence comes from Zancudomyces culisetae, assembly GCA_001969505.1. Taxonomy (NCBI): domain Eukaryota; kingdom Fungi; phylum Kickxellomycota; class Harpellomycetes; order Harpellales; family Legeriomycetaceae; genus Zancudomyces; species Zancudomyces culisetae. The sequence goes on from LSSK01000244.1 coordinate 17,788, forward strand.
CTTGTTAAAATGCTGTTTGAGGTCGAGTATACCTAAAACCGATACAACAAGTGGAGCCAATTGTATGAAAAAAGGGAAAAAACAGGTGGCTATCAAGTAGATTATGCTAATTGATCTTTTTTCTATTAACCTACTATCTTTGTTTTCCACTCTTATACAACTACCATGAATTACATCATGTACCCGTTTTTAGTGTATACCATTGATTTTCGATTTACTAATGTTTTCACATACTGTCTACCCAAGATGGCGCTAATCTCATCAACATGCATAACTTGTTTTCGGGTATCCTGATTGGTATTTTTCTTTACCAATTTCTAACAATCTTGCGAACTGACTGACCCCCAAAATATTTTGGTTTTAACTCACTTATCCCTACATCCTATCAGCAATTTGTCATATAACATAACTATAGCCGGTTTAACTCTGGACTTTGTATAGGATAGATTTGCATTCACAACCCTAGTCGGACCCAATACATTAGTAAATACTAATCTAGTCGATATTAACATGGAAGTTAGAGTGTTTTACTGGGCAATTCTGATATCCAAGTAAGCAATGAAAAGAGGTTATCAGTATCATTGTTATTATTGTTATTATTGGTTTTTTCTAGTAAATAGAGTAAAATATAACTTTTGGAAAAAAGATGATAGGCAAAATTTATGTGAGTTTATGAAGAACGGAAAATCCCTCCCAATGTTACCCATCTCCATTTCTTTTTGTTATCTCGCAAATATGTGCAAAAGTGGCATATTTATTCTGACTCGTGGGTTGGCCTATGAATTCATGGCAATGTAGTTAGCATGCGTTACTGATGGAAACGTGCAATATTGGCGGAATGTATATTGGTTTACTTTATCCCTTTCTTCAATCCCCAATTTTTTAATACTTTATTTTCAAAGTATATGCATACACTATAATTGCAGGTGTTTTGAAAAATACAAACAAAAGTATTAATTATTATGATACAGGATTCTAGATTCATGCACACATGACCACATGACCACTCCTAGGTGTTATCTGGCTTTTTAACTAAAACAAATATGGAAATATACAATTTACGCTTTCAAACAAGGATTAAATCAAAGTATTGATTTTAATGGGCGGCAAAAAAAAAAATCAGTTACGTAAAGTCACAGAACTAGATGCCCTTATTCAAAACCTCAGGTTTAAAGCAACAAAATAAAACTATAGTTATAGTAAATCGTGATGTTTTTGTAACGCTACACCAAAAAAAAATCGTATGGAGTTGAAACCCAAAGATAAATGTGCCAATAAAACACCCAAAAATAAGTTTAGCTAGTGCTTGTCCTAGAGCTGAGAAATGCACGTTGTGGATTTTCCAAGTAAGCCCACTTCTTTTCAGCGACGACTGTGTCTGAAGAGCATATATTGCACTTTCATCTTTTCAAAAGTCAAGAGAGTATTAATAGCAATAATGAATCTTGCATTGGTCGAAAAAAATATACACCCCACTATCCTTAGTAGATCTTTGCTTTTTTATACACACAAGATGCTTTGCAGATTGCTAGGATGCCATCTCTACCCGCATTAGTTCTATAAATAACTGATGCACTAACTATTACTTCATAAATTAACTGGTTAGTTGGTTCCTTTTGGTTTTTTATTTTATTTTATTTATTTTCTCTTTAACAGAGTATCTTCCTCTTTCAAATCTATGGGAAATAGAAAAAAGATTTTGTATTATTTGATCTTTTACAATAAATTCTCAGCTCATTTTGAAAAGGCAAGATGGGTTTGTATTAAAATAAAATAAAACAGGGCATTTAGGATTACATGTTCGCGTTACCATGCTGATTTTTTTAAAGGAGTATTATTTTGATGTTGCTTTTCAATGGAATTACAGATTTCCAAACCAAAATATCTACTTTAATAAAGGATTTTTTATGGCATTTATTTAAATCTCTTTTAGGATAGAAGTGCGGAAAGTGGGTTCATCACACAAAAATAAAATGACTCACCTTGTATTTGTGATAAAATATCACCTTTTAATTTTGTGACCCCAACACCTCTAGGCAAGCTAAATAATCAAAATATACAAAGGAGAACACACAGCTCAAGAAAAAAGTATACATGTGTTTGTAGAAAGAAAACATCATATCATTCTTCTTTTGGCTGGGAAAAGGTCAGCTATGACCGAATTAAAGCGTGGTGATGTATAACAAACAATTTCTGTAAATTTGTACTACTAGAAAAGAGTTGGAAATCACTCATCCTTTCTCTGAGTTTTAAATGCTTGCAGCAAAATTGTATTTTATTCGACTCTGGCTTCTAATACCGGCTTGTTTAGATTTCTCCCCCCCTCCCCCATTTATTTCCGTACTCACCTACCCTCTCACCCTCTTTTTGATGCCTTCCCAATGACGTAATGGGCAAAATAGAAAAATAGAACAGGGTTGAAATTACAAAACGATGTAACCTAATCCAGAAGGATTTTGGAACATCGCTAAAACGTGTATTGGATCGGTACTTCAAAGACTTAACCCTGAAGAGCTGCATTATTGCTACCATTGGCTGCAAAAAGCTTCTCTGTACGGCTGTGGTTTTTCAATTTATTCCATTCAAAATGTTTAGTTTTGGAAAAACGTCTGCAATTCCTATGACAAAAAGCTTCACATCCGTTTTTCTGGAAGGAGATCATTTTACTGGCGGGAGCTATTATGCCAACTTTTGCCACCTATTTCCTATATTGTATATCAAAATAAAATGGTTGGTTTATTGGTGGTTGTCTAACTCCTTTTCCTCTGCTAAAACCACTAAAAAAATGCTCTTTTATAGTTATGGAGCAGACAAACATGAGCTGTGCAAGTCTGGACATTGCAAATGGGAGCTTTTTTTACAAGTAGTGAAATACGCCGTTGAGCTATTTTATAAAAATAAAATTATTTGAGAAAACCTGTGCTACTTTACGCAAAATGTACGGGCTCTCTAAGCGCTTTCTACAAAAATATTTCCTGAAAAGAACAATTACACTTTTTCCCCTTTTTTTCAGGGTCTAGCCATTGATATTATGTTGCGCCCAACCAATAGTCAAAAAAAAGGACTAACTCTGCTTTAGTGCGACTGATTTTTAAAATACACATCAAAGAGTAGTAATGGAGTTTATGTGGGCAAACACATGTATTTTGTTTTTAATAACAAGAATAGTAATAGTATAACAATAACTCTGCGCAACAAAGTGTTTCAATCGGTTAAGTAAGACGCGGAGCTTTTGGATACCAAAAAAGGTGTGTTCAAAGTCAATACTTGCGTAAACGCAAATGAGCTATTTTTTTGTCAAGATACAATTAAATCAGTGGCTTGAACTCCAAAAAAGGTAGAACAGGTGTAAAAGGAAGGAGATGCTAGTTATCAGTATACAATAATTAATATTAATAATGGTGTTAAAGTTAAGAAATAAAACGAAAGAAAAAAAAGAAAAACATATATCTATACAAGCAAAAATAGGTCAAATGGCTACTTTTGAAATGGCTTGTAATACCAACGAGGAATACACTCCAAAAATAAAAATTACAGGGTAAAATAACACGGCAAAAGCACAGAGCTCACAATAAAGTCATACTAGAGATACATGATACGCCTTTCTAATGATGAAAGGGATACTGTGATGCATGGTTTTTGACAAAGTTTCCATTAAAGTTATAATTGGTTATGTTTGTGCTGCTATGCAAGTATGCTAATGAGTCGGTTCTCTCGTTAATTTTACCCGAAAAATTATGGGTGTGATTGGTGTTATTTGTAGAAAGTGTGTTGTTGTGAGATAAATGTTCATTGCTGGACCTGCAAGTTTTATCAGATAATTCATTTCCTCTATTTGGTGTGAGATACTCCTTTGTATTACAGAATCCATTGTTACTAAGTTTGTAGTGTTCTTTTGGTGCCTCTTTGACGTTTTTATAGAGCTTATTGACAAACACATGACAGTTTTCAACCATATCCTTCAACTCATCTAATGTACAGCGTAGAGAAGGATCTACATTCAAAGCGCTACATATTATTTTGGCAAATGCTGGAGTGGCATTTATGGCTTGACAAAGAAAAGATGTGTCTTTCAAATACCGGTAGAAAAGAGGGTCTGAGATATGAGCTCTGTTCCATGGGTTTCTACCCGTAGCAAGGTTAATGAGAATCACACCAAGCGCCCAGACATCATTGGGCCCAGTAGCATAGTACTTGAGGTCCCCATTGATACCACCCTGGCACTCAGGACTCATGTAGTAGGCTGAACCACACCCAAGTTCGTTACTCAGTGGTCGATCAGTTGAAAGACCAAAGTCAATTATCTTTACGTTTAGGCCATCCTCGGTAACCAGGATGTTTTCTGGCTTCAAATCTCTGTGGTAGACTCCGTATCTGTGGCAGTGACTTACTGCACTTATGAGTTGTAAAAATAACCTTCTAATTAGCGCATCATTTCCAGGAAGGTGGAAGTATGGGTTGTTTGATATGTTTTCATACAAATCGCCTCCAGCACAGTCCTCCATCACAATAAAAATTTGGTCATTTGTGTGCAAGATTCTTTCAAGTTTAATGATATTTGGATGTGGTGGAATTCTTGTATAAAGCGAAATCTCGTGGCTCAGCATCCTTGCATCTATAAACGGCGATTCGTCCTGATTATTTGGTGCCTTGTTTTTTTTTCTTGGTAACACCTTAACTGCGTATTCACTGAGCTTCTTTTTGTCAAATATCCTGTACACCTCACCATAGGTTCCTACCCCTATAAGTTTAACAAACTGAAGGGTTCCATGGTCGATTGAGTAGCCCAGCATCTTTCCCTTCTTTCTACTGGACTTGGTGTTCATGTTTTCATTATTGTGATTGTTTGTAGTAGTGCTATTGTCAACTGCCGCGTGAGTAGCCATTTTCCTATTACTGCGATGTGAGTTTAATCTGGTTTTTTCTTTCTTTAAGTTCTGAGTGTTATGTTATGTAATGTTATGTTATTTTTGTTTTTATTTTTTTGGTTTATAATTGATGGTATAGTAACCTTAAAAGATACTCATACCAAGACTTTAAAACATACACAATAAGAAAGAATTTTAGTTCCAGTGAATGAGATAATTTTATTTTGACTTTATCTGCGTACTTATAACCCTTTTAAATATGGGATTTGTTAGTTTAAATGCTGTGTTTTGGTTTATGAGTTGTAAGCCCAAGTTTATCAGCTAAAGTATATTGAGATGACCCTTTTTAATCCGTTTCACTATCTTGGTTTTATTTCTTTGAGTTGCCTTTGGTGATTTTCGAACCATTTCAAGGCAAAGTATGGTGTTTAATTACTAAGTTGTTCGAATTTAGAATTGCCTTTTTCAAAAAAGAAAAAATTAAATGACAACAAAAAAAAACAAAGATCTGAAGATTACGAAATTAAAAATCCAATAAAGAGTATCATACAAGCGATGTTACAACCATTGAGATTATGTAAGCATAGACGATCGTTAAATTGAATTTATTGTGACTTTGCGGTGACATTTAAATTGCCTACATTATATTATGTGAACATATTTTCCACTCCAGGTTATATTCATTCGAAGATTAACTGCGAATTTGCTAATCAAATTGCAGAAATCTTTTTTTTCGGCAGTGTTTTTTTCTTTATCAAGCTATATTCACCATTATGCTGTAGAAAAATGCTGTAATTTATTTTAATAATATAGTAATCCTGTTTCTCAAATATAATCTCCTGAGCCCATTTTTAGAATTTTATGTTTTGGCTTTATTGGAGAAAGGGGGGGAGAGGTCATAGTGTTTCTATCGAGTTTTTGCTTTTGTGACAATTAGAACGTGTATCTGCTAATTTCACCCCTATTCCGAAAATAAAAATAACGAAATACAAAAGCATAATGGTACCTGGTTATGATTTACAATGTTTGTCTACGTGTTCTGGTGGGTATCTTTTAGATTTTTTCCGTAAACACTTTATTCCAATCCGCTGTCAGTATTTCATATAATATACCTGTATTCAAAACGAAATAAAAACCAAAAAGAAATGTTCTTTTATTTCTTTTGCACCCTGGTACACTCTTGCAACCGTCTTTATTGACATAGAAGCGACCACTCAACTACAAAGACAAATTTATAACAAAATAGACCCTTTTAATTGAAAAGGCGCAAAATTCTACAAAAATAAAATAAAAGCTTTGCTATTGCTACCATGCATTCCACCTTAAACCTTTGAGCTGTTTTACATTTGCTAATTAATCCCTTGTAATTTGCGCACAATTCAGTTGGTCTTTTTCCTTTTGTAGTTTTAAAACAAGGCCGAAACCCTTCGTCAATCGCATTCACATTGCACAATACAGCAAAGTACATCACTTTTTGTTTTGTTTTGTTTTTTTTAACCTCGCCAATTTACAGCTTCAGTTATGAATCTTCTACATTGTAATTCACATTGAATGACTTTTTTTGTTTGTACGAAAAGCTCTTGGTTTTGGTGTTACCTTGGTTTTTTTTTCTCTAACCATTTAGATGATTTTACGGGTAGAAAAGGAGTTGCCATTGAACCCTTTGACTCTTTGACTCTTTGGCTATTTGGCATTTTAGCTTTATGATTTTGTGATTATATGACTTTATGACGCTTTCCTTCCTTGTTTTCACTTTTCCACTTTATTGGGCAGCTGGACCTTTTCGAGACCAGTAAATAGATAAAAATAAGCGCAACTTGAAAATGTCAAAAGAAAAAGCGAGCTCTTGCAACAAACAGGATGACGCCTGTTAAAAATGCTGAATAAACTAATTATGACAGGGATTGTAAGTCCTAAAACACTCATCAAAGACGTACAGCTGTCTCTTTATTCTATGACATCAACTCAATGTGCTTGATACAATGCTTTATTCCCTGAATCTTTCGGTTTTTAGATGCTTTTTTGGTTGTGGTGAATTTTTACGACACTATTACGAAATATGTTTTTTAAACTCAGCTCTAAAACCCAAAATCCGTGCCTAAATTGTATAATTTGTAAGTAGGGAAAAAGAATACATGTTTTTTGCCAACAAGTACCAATGTCTATTATACAAAATGGTATCGCTATTACTAACATAACAATACCTTATTTCAGTTATATTAATCTTGATATTTAATCTGCATACACTCTGGCAAAAAAAATAGTAAGTGTTTGAGTGTAGTTGGTATATCTTTTCGCTAACGGGAACAATCGATTTCCCCAACACTTATAAACTTACACAGGATGTCAAAAGAGCACAACAAGACATTGTTAGCCGATGGATTGTTTGCTTGTTTAAAAAAAATCTGTATCACATTTGGGTGTATTATGAAAATCAAGTGTGTTTAAAATGGGCTGTTATACATTTCATTTGCCCATTGTTCTCCTTTTCACGCAATTACTAGGTTGGGGTAGATACCATTTAACATCTTAAATTGACCCAGTGCCATTATTTCTGATAACAAATTTACTTGTTGATCTACCTATCTCCCAATATTGAATTCAAAGTAATAGAGTTGAAGGTAAGCTGCAATCTGAAGGAGAAGGAGAAGGAGAAGGAGAAGGAGAAGGAGAAGGAGGAGGAGGAGGAGGAGGGGAGGTGAGAGGGTTTTTTTTTTGGATTTCTGAGTTCAGTAAATAGCAACGTTTAGCATTTATTCACTTACTTTTGGTGAAGTCAGGCTTCAGGCCAAGCTCTAGGCCAGTAAAAAGTAATGTTAAAGTGCTTTTTTTTCTTACTATTTTTACAGGCATAGATATTGTACCATTGTATATTTGCGTTTGATTCTTGAATACATCAACTTGAGCTTTTTTCCATCAACATGTGTTGCCTGATCTTTTATTGTAATTTTATTATTTGATTGGAAACACAAAACGTTCCATCTTGTGGGGGCGATTTCTGGATCTAAAATATTATATCAAGCAATACCAATGAAAAAACAATAAAAACAGTCATAAGAATCTATAAACATTACATTATTTTTTCTAGTAGTTGGAGTTTGGAAAATATGCTAGTACTGGTTTACAAACCCTTTGGTACTTTTAGATCTATTCTTACTGATATAGTAAAAGTCTGGAATCTGGTGAACAACTTTAATAAAAATATAACGCTTTTTGGAAGAAATAGCGAGGATTAGATGTCCCTTTTATTTATAGTGTGTGCTTATTCAGCATATGTTAATTTGTGTGTTGTATTTTAACCAAAATTTAAAAAACGTGTAGACATATTACATATATAGGGAAATTTTGAACTCTAATGTATCCGCATAATCACAGATCTGATGTTCTACCTGATATGAGTATTTTGTCAAGAAACTTATCTTTGAATGGACAAAAAAAAAGGGTTTGTACAAATAGCAGCAAAGTGTATATTCAGTACAAATCCCTAGATGAAAACATAGAGAATAAAAAAAAGCCAATTAAATTAACAGGGAGTGCAGAGAAAATAAAAAAAGGGAAGGAAAAAAGGGAAGGATGATGAGAAGGGTAAAATTGCGTGGCGCTGTTAAGTGTGCCACCACATTCGAGATTCGACTTTTTAGAGTATTGGATGAAGGCAAATTACAAAAGTACAAAAGGAAGGGAAAAAGAAAAGGTAATATAGGATAAATCAAGTGAGGTTCCAGACTCAGGCTCAAGCTGTCGGTTCTAGAAGGTGCTGGACATTAGCTAATTGGAAATGATGAGCTAGTTTTTGGTTTTTGGTTTTTGGTTTTTGCTCACTATTTTTCTATTATTATTTTAAGGAGATTGAAGCCAATTATGTAAAAGGCTTGAATGTGAAAAGGGAGGAGGATGGAATTGTTTATAGCATATGGTTCTGATACGGTGGAATATTCAGGGATATACCATCTTTTAGGGATTATAATTCCTACAAGATGGATACAGATAACGAAGGAATGTAGGGAAAAGATGGAAAAGTAGGACTTCGGCTGTATCAAAACAAAAATATACACAAAAATATACATAAAAACATACACAAAGGGAATATTTATTATATGAACTTGCTAAATGTGATTTGATCTATCCGAGTAAAAGTGAATAAGTCTTGGTTATATTATCCGATTTATCATTTTCTGGTGTTTTTAAAGAAAAAAATGAGTTTTTTCATGGTATGAACACTAACATGTGAATTAAAAGAAAGATGCAGTTCATCAATCATAAATCATCAAGCTTTAAAAAATAACTAAGGGTAATGTAATGGCAGGACGGTGTATTTAAAAAAAGTATGTGATGAAAGATCGACCTTGGTATGTTGTAAAAGCAAATGACATCACATGTAACTGATATTTATTTTTTTTGTAAATAGTGGTTGCAAAGAAAAGATGTTGAGCAAAGGTAAAGTATATTTTTCTTTTAGTTGGCCAGTTGTATTGAGCAAAATAGTATAGGCTAATGATATATTTGAAGTACATATTCGATGTGATAGAGAAGATACTTGAAGGCAGTTCATAGTGTGATTCTTAAGGGATATATAACATATCTACGGAATCATTGGTAAAAATAAATAGATATTGTATCTGAATTTTCTTTTTTATTTATTCTATTCGGATGTGAAAACATACTATGGTAGTGCTAGTACTGGCGTGTATTATATTTGTTTGGCTATATTGATGGTTTTACTGGGTACAAATCGGTTCTTCAATTTAATTAACTATATATATTTTTTGGTTGAGACAACTGGGTAAAGTTACATAGTGTTAAAACTTTGATTAAAACTAACGAATGCATCATAAATTAAAGAAAATCTGTCATTAAGAATCATTTATTTTTACTAAAGTGTGAGAAAAATTAGAAAGGCATAAAAATGGAGATGCTAAAATATACTCTACACAATAAAGAAAAATAAAAAAGTGACAAAATAGTGACGAATCAGTTGTAAAGTTGAAAAACAAGTGGGCGGGGGTGGGGAGGAGGAGAGGAGTGAAATGAAAGTGCAAAAATAAAAATAAAAGACGGAGTAAGATGCTAAAATCGAGCAAAACAATTGTATGCATGAGAAAAAAAATTTTTTTTTTCATCACTGTGGAGGATAGGGTGGGTAAGGGGAGGAAGTAGAAATTGAGGATTTGTAACATATGTTGAATTTTTCAAAAGATTATACCTTGGTAAAGGCAAATAAAGGAGTGTTTTAACTAAACAACATTTATAACAGGCACAATTATTAAAGATTTATTTTGAAAAACATTAAAAAGAATAACAAAAAAAAGGATAGAGTATATTGAAAAAAGAAAAATAAATGGCAACAGAACAAGAAACCGAGCAATTTACATTTGCAAAGGAGGAAGAAAAGATCATCAAATATTGGAGGGAAATTGATGCGTTCCAGACATCGTTGAAACTTGCAGAAGGGCGCAAGCACTACACATTCTATGATGGACCACCTTTCGCAACAGGACTTCCGCATTATGGGCATCTTTTGGCAGGAACAGTTAAAGATGTGGTAACGCGGTTTGCAGCAAATACAGGACACTATGTGCAGAGACGGTTTGGATGGGATTGTCACGGTCTGCCAGTAGAATACGAGATTGACAAGATGCTAGAGATCAAATACAAGCAGCAGGTATACGACATGGGAATTGACAAATACAATGCGGCGTGTCGAGGAATTGTGATGAGATATGCAGGCGAGTGGAGAACAACAGTAGAGCGGTTGGGACGATGGATAGATTTTGACAATGACTACAAGACTCTGAACACATCGTTTATGGAGAGTGTATGGTGGGTATTTAAGCAACTGTACGAAAAGGAACAGGTATATCGAGGAGTCCGAGTGATGCCATACTCGACAGGCTGTACAACACCATTATCGAACTTCGAGGCAGGTCAGAATTATAAGGATGTTTCGGACCCAGCAGTAGTAGTTGGATTCAAAGTTGCAGGAGAAGAGAAGACTTATTTTGCAGCATGGACAACTACACCATGGACACTTCCAAGCAACTTGGCATTGTGTGTGCACAAAGATATGGACTATGTGAAGATCGAGGATGCTGAGAGCGGAAACGTGTATATCTTGGCAGAAAAGAGACTGTGCGAGTTGTACAAGAACCCAGCAAAGGCCAAAATGACAGTTCTAGAAAAGATGAAGGGGTCAGCACTTGTAGGAATGCGGTACGAGCCATTGTTTGACTATTTCGCTGAAGAATACAAAGAGAGAGCGTTCAAAGTTCTCCAGGATGATTATGTAACAGATGATAGCGGTACAGGAGTTGTGCACCAAGCACCAGGATTTGGAGAGGACGATTTCCGAGTGTGCCAAGCAAATGGAGTGATTGGTGACGAGGCAGACGACTTGCCATGTCCAGTTGATGAGGATGGACGGTTTACAAAACAAGTAAGCGATTTCTGCGGAATTTATGTAAAGGACGCAGACAAGGAGATTATGAGAACACTGAAGGGTAGAGGGCAGTTGATTCGCCAGGGAACACTAGTGCACAGCTACCCATTCTGCTGGCGATCAGACACACCATTGTTGTACAGAGCAGTTCCATCGTGGTTTGTACGAGTACGTAACATCCAGGAAAAGCTGCTAGCAGCCAACCAGGCTACACGGTGGGTTCCAGGACATGTGCGAGAGAAGCGATTTGCCAACTGGCTGGAGAATGCACGTGACTGGAACATTTCACGTAACCGATTCTGGGGCACACCAATTCCGTTGTGGGCAAACAGCGACTATTCGGAGATAGTGTGTGTTGGATCAGTAGCAGAGTTGGAGGAGCTGACAGGAGTAAGCGGAATCGTTGACTTGCATCGTGACACCATTGATGGGTTGGAGATTCCAAGCAAGAAGAATCCAGGCACAATGTTGCGACGTGTTGAAGAGGTGTTTGATTGTTGGTTTGAGTCAGGAAGTATGCCATACTCGCAAAACCACTATCCATTCGAAAACAAAGAGCACTTCGAGGCCAACTTCCCAGCCGACTTTATTTCAGAGGGAATCGACCAGACTCGTGGCTGGTTCTATACTCTACTAGTGTTGTCAGTTCACTTGCGCAACACAGCGCCATGGAAGAATTTGATTTGTACAGGGTTGGTGTTGGCGTCTGATGGAAAGAAGATGAGTAAGCGTCTCAAAAACTATCCTGATCCAAACATCGTCATTGACCGATACGGTGCCGATGCTCTGCGACTGTATCTCATCAACTCACCAGTTGTGCGTGGTGAAGTTCTCAAGTTCAAGGAAGAAGGAGTGCGTGAAGTTGTGTCAAAGGTCTTTTTGCCTTGGTTCAATGCCTCCAAATTCTTCCTGTCTCGTGTAGAAGATTTGGGCGTCGATTTCCAAACTGTGTCCCACCACGTCAGCAAAGAAAACATTATGGATCGCTGGATTATGGCTGCAACCCAATCGCTGATTCGCCACGTCCGCACCGAAATGGCTGCCTACCGACTCTACACCGTTGTTCCTGTTCTCGTAAAAATGGTTGATCAGCTGACCAACTGGTATCTGCGCTTCAACCGCAAGAGACTCAAGGGCGATGACGGCCCACGCAACGCTTGTGATGCTGCCAATACTCTATTTTCTGTCTTGCTGGCTATGTGTAGAATCATGTCGTCTTTCACTCCTTATATTACCGAAATGATTTATCAGTCTCTCAGACCCTTTATCTCTGCCCACACTCTGCAATCCTGGAATATTTCCGATTCTCGCTCCGTCCACTTCCTGCAATTCCCTGAAGTCCAAGACGAATATTTCGATCCTGAAATCGAACGTGCTGTCCAGCGCATGCAGTCTGTTATTGAACTTGCCCGTGTAGTCCGCGAGAAAAACAATTTGTCCCTCAAGACTCCTCTCGACGAATTGGTTGTTGTTCATTCTGACCCTCAATATCTCGACGACATTCGCCAGCTTTCTTCCTACATTTCCGCCGAGCTTAACGTCCGCAACCTTGTGCTCTCCCAAGACGAGACTGCCTATGGAATTTCCTACAAGGCCGAACCCGACTACAAAAAACTTGGCACAAAACTCCGCAAAAACCTACCCAAGGTCAAGGCTGCCTTGCCTAACATTCCTGCTGCTGAAATTAAAGCCGCTTTGTCTACTGGCTTTATTTCTGTCGTTGATGACATCACTTTGACTTCTGACGAAATTAACATTGTCCGCTTTTTCGACGACCTTTGCCTCAGCGATTCTCACAAGCACAAATCCTACCATGCAAATTCTGACAAGGATGTTGTTATTCTCCTTAGCACTGCCCTCAGCCCTGATCTTATTGACGAAGGTTTGGCCAGAGAATTGGTTAACCGCATCCAGCGTCTCCGCAAGAAGGCTGGTCTACAACCCAACGATCCTGTCACTTATTATCTGCAGTTCAACTCCGATCCAAACGACTCTCTCCTCTCTGTTCTATCCAAAAAGGAGGCCTTCCTCTTCTCCTTGCTTAAACAAGAAATCTTCCTCGTTCCTGTTCCCCAGGATTCTTCTGTTCTTATCCAAGATATCCATGATGTTAATGGATCTTCCTTCACTCTTACTTTTTGTACCTAATTTTTTACCTCTTTTATTATGATTTTTTTTTTCTATATCAAATAAATCAGAATCAATCAATTTTTCCCTTCATTTTTTTTTTTTCGCTTTTCTCTCCTGATAAATGCCTACTATTTCTACAACTGATTACTTTGATTTTTTTTATTTTTATAGTTGATATTCACAAACTTTTTTTTCTTCATTATATAGATTAATAATTCATATATTATACAAAAGCAAAAAAAAAAGTAAAAAAAAATCTAGATTAATACTCAACAATGTTTAAAAAAACCCTAATAATGCCAAAACCTTTATTCTACAATATATCTAAACCAACTACTATACTTGCCCGCAACTACCACTACTCTTCTCTATTTTCTTTGCCAACCTCCAAACTCTCAACTAATGGTCGCTTCGAATCTCCAGCCGTAACTAGCTTGGCCTATTCTAATCTTACTAGACAATATGCAACAAGATCCAATGTTCCGAGATTTCACCTAATCGAATATGGCCTACTAAGTAAATATCTCAATCTCCCTATATTTATTAACGTCTAAGTATTATATATTATATAAATATTATATTTTTTCCAATTCACAATTCTTATCTTGAATATTCTCAATGGCTTGTTACTAATTAATCTTCTCCCCCTTCTCCCCCTTTACTCTTTATTTTTTATATAGGCGATTTCGTTCCAATGCCAAAATCAAAGCGTCCAAGTTTCTACTCTTCAAAACTTGGTTTCAAAATTGCTCTACAACACTGGAAGAATATTATGGCTACAACTTTTGCGTAAGTATTTTTATTTTTATTTGTATATATATTTTTTAAACATTTCATTTATTGCTTTTGGAAATATCCATCATTGTTTTTGGGTTTCTTATATACATATCTTTTATTTCTATTGAATATATCTGAAATAGAATCGGTTCAATCAAAAGACAAATCAAAAACTGGTCACCTAACCAATTTCTTATCGATGGAGAACGAATGTATGACGAAATGAACGTTGCCTTTGCAAAGTAAAACACCATTTTATTTATACTTTTTATAATCCATATTCAATTCAAACATAGTTTACTCAAAACAAAAACATTCTATTTAGGGGTGATCGTGAGACTCTTCAAGTGCTTTGTCAACCAGTACTACTTTCCAAACTCAAAAGCGATATGAAAAAACGTGTGGGTACTTATTACTATCAAAAACTCTCATCACTAGAAAAGCCACGTATTGTTCAAGCAGTTACTAAAAAACTTGGTCCTGACAGTTTTATTTTCCAAGTGGTTCTGCGAATTACTCAAGAACAGGCTGTGGCAATCTATTCCTCAGGTTCTACTTCCAACAGTGGTAGACCTGGTGCTGGATCTCGTTCCAAGTTGATAGCTGGTGATCCAAACAAAGCTATTCCTGTCACCGAATACATTGTGTTCCAGAACATTGTTGAAAAGAGCGAGTTTTCTGGTAATACTGTTTTCAGTGATAGGAACATTAATGATGGTTGGAAAATCTACGGCAAGTTGCAAGAAACCAAATTCTTTGTACCTGTCGCTAACTCATCTGCCTAATACTCCCCCTTCCCCTTCCCTTTCCCTTAAAAAGATTAAAAAATAACTTGTGAAAAACTAAAACTTACAATCATCATATTTACCTTTTCATTATTTTTAAATTACACAAGTAGTATCATTTGAAATTCATTATATGGTGATTATATATTTATATATAAAATATGAATTTTTCCAAAATTACTCTAAAAAAACAAAGAAAAAAAAATCAAACATCAAAAGAAAAGCAAAAAAAGAGAATAGGATCAACCTACTTTGTTAGAACCCACCTTTGCAAAAAGAAAGGAAAAATATTAACTAGACTTATTCAACAACTTGTTCTTAATAATGTTCTTGTAACAATGCAGGCATACATGTCCCATCAATTTATACTTTCCACATACTGGGCACGTAAAAATATCGGATCGGTTTTTTTTCAACTTCAAACCCGTGTTGCTACTTCGCATCCGTTTCTTGGCATGTGTTGTCTTTTTCTTGGGAACTGCCAAATATATTCCTTTACCCAGGATTTCTCCAAGAATTGAACCTAGTCCCAAAATAGATGTTGATAGGTTCATTCCCATTGTTGTTGTTGCTGTCATTGTTGTTGCGGATGAAGATGCTACTGCTGAAGAGCATTGTTGACATTTACAATTATTTTGCCCAGAAGGCTTGGTATTGTAGTTGGGTCTGTCTAGTCCAAAGGCTGAAATTAATGGATTGAGCAATTGGATCCGCTTAATCTCGATTCCATTTTGATTGACGTTGGATTTAGGTGCATAGTTGAGCTTTCCAAACGTAGATATCAGGTCGCCTAGCCCCAAAATCCCTTGTTGAACTACTCGGTATTGATTCGAACCCGATATTAGCGAACTAGCTGCTATCGACATTTTGCAATTTCTATTTTTGTTATATTTCTTTAATTTTTTTTTTTGATTGATGTAATTATCTATATTTTTTTGATTAGCTTAAGCATTAAATTTTACCTGTAAAAAAAAAAAGTATTATGAAAATTTTTTTTAGTTTTGTTTTGTTGTTTTATCCTTTGCAGTTAAATTGATAAATGAACAGACAACTTGCAAAGGTTGTGGAGTATTTGGTTCTCCTTCACATTTATATTTTTATTTATACTTTTGTTTGTATTCCATTCGCCGTATCTATCTGTGCCAATTTGGATCTTTTTGATCCAAAATACAGTAGTGGAATCAAAAAATCTCAGATTATTTTGTATTATCCAAAAACCCTCAATTCAAAAATACTCGAATTAACTGATAACCCAGACTTTTACAAGTTTATCGCTTCCCTTAGTATTTTCATCAATATACAACTTTTCTATTTTCTTTTTAACAAGCAAATTTGTTAATAAACCTAATCATAACCAAATGCGAAATATTCCACCAAAGCTGACATTTACACAAACATAGAATTGCAAAAAAAAAAAAACAAACAAAAACAAAAACAAAAACGTTATAGATATGCTTGGTCTACTAGCAACAAAGTCGGTATACCCAATAAGCACGGCCGCGAAACGCTCAGCTATTGGTCTAATTCCGACACGAAAGCTTCCCACCCATAATGCCCACAACTGTATATATCATCCAGGCCACAACCTTCGAAGTATAGTGAGTTTATCTACAAACGAAATACGCACCAAATTTCGAGATTTTTTTGGCGCAAAACACAACCATACCCCATTTCCCAGCGCACCTTTGGTTCCAGAAAACGATCCTTCGCTGTTGTTTACCAATGCTGGTATGGTGCAGTTTAAAAATTGGTTTCTGGATCCCAAATCCGTCGCTCCGGCAAACAAACGGGTAACCACAATCCAGCAATGCATACGCGCTGGTGGTAAACACAATGACTTGGACGAAGTTGGCAAGACTCCACGGCACCAGACATACTTTGAAATGTTGGGTAATTTTTCGTTTGGTGCATATGGTAAAGATACCGCAATTAAGCTTGCATGGTCATTTTTGACTGAAGAGTTGCAAATCCCTCCACATATGCTACGAGTCTCTGTATACAAAGGTGATCATGAAGTGTTGGGGCTTTGGGAAAAGCAAATTGATTCTAGTTTTAAAAACCAACACGATATAGATCAAAACAAGGCAAAAGAAGAAGGGGGAGAAAAAATGGGTAAAGCTGGAAATCGACCAACCCAGATTGTAGAACTAGGTGATGTTGATAACTTTTGGTCAGTTGGTACCGAGGGACCATGTGGAACATGTACCGAAATATTTTACAAAATGTACAAACCCAGCAGTCGTCACTATAATCAAAACCCAACGAGCACGGAGGCTCCTGTACAAGAAGTTGAGGGCGTTGACTATGAATGGTTGGAGATTTGGAATATTGTGTTTATAGACAAATTGCTAACCAAAAACAATCAGATAACGAAACTGGATACTCTATGTATAGATACAGGAATGGGTTTGGAACGGCTAGCCAGTGTTTTACAAAATAAACACTCGAATTTCGAAACAGATGAATTCGCAACACTTATTAATGGAATTAAATCACTAGTCAACACCAATAAGACTAAGAAAAACAATAACAGCAAGAGAAATAGTAGTGTAGCTGTTAGCGATGATAAGCGCATTGGTGCCAGTCAGGATGCTGAAAATGACCAGATTCGTACTGAGCAGTATTATAGAATAATTGCTGATCATACCAGATCAGCGTCCTTTTTGATTAGCCAGGGCGTGTACCCCAGCAACACAGGTAGAGGCTATGTGCTACGGCGCATCCTCCGCAGAGCCATAAGATCAGGACATCAACTGGGGGTAAAGCATGGGTTTATGAAAAACGTGTTTTTCCATGTCGAAGCAACACTGGGCCATGTATACAAGGAGTTGGTAGAAAACCGCGAGTTGATCATTAGTGTGTTGGAAAGTGAGGAAACTACATTCCTGAACACTTTAGAAAAGGGGTTGGCAGTTCTGAACAAACAAATCAAGATAGAAAAGGCAAAGATAGAGTCGGAGTCGGAATCGGAGTCGAAGTCAGGAACTGAACAGGTATCCGATAATATCAGAAATAAGGCAGGAAAGCTTGATATCAATACAGTAGTGGTGCTGTATGATACACATGGATTACCTCCAGATCTGACTCTATTGATAGCTCAAGAACATGGATTAGAATTTGATATGAACGAGTTCGACGAGCAATTGAAGATTCTCAGAAATAAAAATAAGGATAGTTGGAAGGCTAAAAGTACGTCAAGTATACAAAATGTAGATGTATCTGACAAGTCTCAACTTGACAAAAAAATTACTAACAAGAACTCTTTGGCACTACAACTAAACAATCAACTTGTACAAACGCTTAGTAAGTGGAAATCCTTGAGCCAATCAACAGAAGGCCAACCTTTAACCCAAACTCAAACTCAAACTCAAACTCAAACTCAAACTCAAACTCAAACTCAAACTCAAACTCAAACTTAAGGTCACAGCCAGAACCATCAATTGAGTGAATTTATTGGATACCATCTCAATGATTCTCTGAAAAACGATCTGGCAAGTAAGTATATTCATTCCAGAGCAAGAATAAATTATATTGAAAGGATAGATCATGAGCAAAGTGAGCAAGTCAATAACCATCAAAAAAAGGGAAGAATGCAATCCAATCCTAGATTCATTCTCAAAATTGATCAAAACCCCTTCTATTTTATTGGTGGTGGCCAACCAAATGACATTGGATATATAACACTTCGTAACAATGAGGGTACGGCTGAAAAGACGAAATTTAATGTTATCGGTGGATACACAGATCCGGAATTCGACTCTGTAATTTTGGTAGAAGCGGATAAAGTTGATACAAGGACACAAGCATCAATAAAAACAGGATCTTCATCATCGCAATCATTGCCGCAGGATAATCCATGTGTTATTCCATCAGTTGGTGATGAAATCGAATGTTTTGTGGACAGAGAGTTTCGGTATGGTTGTTCGTTGCACCATACAGGTACTCACATGTTGCTATCAGCATTGAATAAAGTTTTACCACATTCAAAGGCAGCAGTAGATGAGGCAAAAGCGGATAAAGCGCCATCGGGTATTTCAAATTCCATCAAACAAGCGGGTTCACAGCTTTCATATAATAAACTGAGATTTGATTTTACATTTAACAAAAAACCAACTAATCAACAGATTTTGGATATCCAAGCGACAATCAATGAGTGGGCAAAACATAGTCTGCCCATTACGTATAGTATTGATCAGGAGTATACCCGAACTGTGGTTATAGGAGGTGACGATGGAGCTGAGTCAAATGATACGACAAGGATAGTTAGTACCGAAAGTTGTGGAGGGACGCATTTAAACAACACTGCGGATATTTATCCATTTTTGATTACTAATGAGACTTCGGTTTCTTCTGGAGTAAGACGAATAGAAGCTGTATGTGGCAAGTTTGCAACTGAAAAACTTTTGAACTTTAACCAAACACTACTAACATGTCTAGATGAACAATCACAGTCACAATCACAATCACAACCACAATTACAACAGTCAAATCAAGCAGCGACTTCAGTGATACCTCCTTATTTTGCTAATACAGCTATTATCAACGAGTTTATAAAAACACCATTATTGAAAGCCGAGAAGAATGCCAAAGTATTAACACTATACAACAACACGCTGCTTCCAAAACTAGTTGCTCCAAAATATTTACACACTACTAACATTGATATTCCTAATAACCACAACAATAATCCTGGTGCTAATGACAATAATAATAATACTGTTGAGTTACAAATTCATATCCTGCCTAGTCTTGGTAAATTTGATGGAGGTATAAAAATTCCTTCTTGGATCAACCAGTATCTACTAGAAATTTCTAA
Source organism: Zancudomyces culisetae (assembly GCA_001969505.1). Classification (NCBI taxonomy): domain Eukaryota; kingdom Fungi; phylum Kickxellomycota; class Harpellomycetes; order Harpellales; family Legeriomycetaceae; genus Zancudomyces; species Zancudomyces culisetae. The sequence continues at coordinate 37,600 of LSSK01000244.1, forward strand.
AAAACTGGAACTCACTCGTACCCTAAATGATAGCGTCAATGGTCAATCCACATCTGCGGCTGATTCGTCTATTTCTACTTTACCATCTCATTACTGTCTGATCATAGTACAAGATTCGAATATTATTGTTAAATCAATCACCACGAGCGATACAAACGACGCTGCAAATGCCAACCAGAGTCAAAAGAATGGTATGGGTATGGTAGGACCAGATGGTGGACTTTCCGCACTTTCAGTCCTGAATGCCATATTCAAAACCAAAACCAAAACCAAAACTAAAACTAATGGTAGTAATGGACCTTACTTTGGTAAGGGTGGTGGAACTCAAGCAATTGCCAAGGGGGTGTTTGTAAACCCGATAGATTTTGATCAACAGGAACAAGTCGAGGAGTTTTTCGAGTTTGTAGAAACCCAGTTGTCTACTCCCTCAACCATACAATAAACTTACTCTTGTCACTGTCACTGTCACTGTCACTGTCACTGTCACTGTCACTGTCACTGTCTTTGTATTTTGTGTTTATTTTATATTAGTTTGACATTAAAATACCGAAATAAAACTCACTTTTGAATTTTATTTTTTTATCATAACATATCTCATTCTCATCCTTCCTCTTCTTCTTCTTCTTCCTCCTCCTCCTCCTCCTCCCCTATACTATCTACCTACTCTACTTTTTAAAAACATTTTACAAAATTATTTAGCCATTTTGAAAAACGTTTGGTATTTAATGTATAGTAGAGCGGAAATATAAAATTAAATAAAACAATATAGAACAAAAATAAAAACAAAAAGAAAAACAAAAAGAAAAACAAAAACAAAAACTAGGCAACTAGGCAACTAGCTTGGGTATCCTGTTTAGTATAAATGTAATTGTAGATGCATGTGTATATTAATAAATATGTATATAATGTGGATTCCCCTACTTTTTAAAGTGAATAAAAAAATTAACAAACGATAACAATAACAATAACAGTAATAGTAATGGTAATACTAATAGTAGTAGTAGTAGTAGTAGTGTTATAAGGAATGGGAATGAGAATGAGAGTCAGGTTTGGTAAGTGTTAAAATAAACAATTGCTAAATAAAAAGATTTTGGAAAATCCAGCTAATAAATACTAAAAAAACAAAAAAACAAAATAAAAAATTCAATTTTAATTAATAATAAAGTATTTGTTTAGCGAAAACAATTCAAAATACTGGAAACCAAATAAAAGAGAAATGAGAGTAAAAATTAAGCAAGAGCCGAAAACTCGATAAAAAAAAAATACAAAGTGCAAAAAAAAGAAAAAAAGAAAAAAACAAAACAAAAGATAGGAGAGTTACCAAAAACCAAAAACCAAAAACTAAAAGCCAAAACTAGAACCAAAAACTAAAACTAAAAAAATAAAAGGTTGACCATAATCATACACTGTATTTATTTAAAGAATATTCAACAAGGAAAAAGTAGAAAAAACAGTTAGTTGATGGAAAATGAATTGAAAATACTAGTGGATTAAAATAAAAAAAGAAAAAGATACAAGTGTATATGGACTGGCTTGGCATAAAAGAAGGAGTCAAGATGCTTTCTGTAGAAATTATGAATTCATTATATAACAATAAAGGTGAACTTTGCAATAGCAACAAGGGCAATGACAAAGAAAGTAATAATGGTAGTAATACAGGTGACAATCTTGCCAGCAGAAAGCTTCAACAAAAAGACAATGTAAATACAAAATTGGAGGATAATACAGCGAAAAAGAAAAAGAAGCTTTTAGAGGAAAGAGGGGTGGTGAATGGACAAACAATAGTAGAAGAAATACTCAATGGGCGCAAGATGGTAGAAGAAATCGAGGGAAATGACAGGTTTATACGAAAAAACAAGAATAAAGTGGCAATTACTGAAGATGAAATGGGACAGAATGGGGAGAGAGGGAAAAAGGGAGAGGAGGAACAGGAGGAAGAAGAGGAACAGGAGGATGGAGAGAGTATGGGGGACAAAGGGCAGGAAAATGAGCGACCCAGGAAAAGGATCAGGCTTCGAGTAGAAGATAACGAGGAGGTGGAGAAAGAAAAGAAGGAAGCGAAGGAAGCGGTGGTGGTAAGCACGCCGAGGAGAGGAAGACCACCAAAAAAGACAGCAGGACAGGCTAAACGGGGGAGGCCACCAAAGAACAAAAACCAAGTCGAGATAACAAATGTACAGAACAATATAATAGTTGGACGGCGAACACGAGATAGGAGAGAGCGGATTAAGTTTAGGTTTGGAATTCGCGGGGGGATAATCAAGAAACAAGACAGCGAAGAAGAGAAAGAGAAGGGGAGGCAAAGAAAGAGGGAAAGGGAAAGGGAAAGGGAAGAGGAGGGAGAAAGGGAAAGTGTGAGAGAAGAGGAGAGAGAAGTGGAGGTGGAAGGGGAAGGGGAGGGGGAGCGACGGGGTAGAAGGAAAAGCGGAATTGGACGAAAAAACGATAAAAAAGAAACGATCAAAAGACGAGAAAAACGAAGCCACGAGGAAGACAGAATTGATGGAAAAGGCGAGGAATTGACGACAGAAAGGCCACGGGAGGAGAGAAGTTGGCGAGAGTTTGTTCCAGATCTGCAACTGGAACAGGAAATGGCCATAGTGGAAAGGGGCAAGATGTACAAGCTGGGTAAACCGGCGGGGCTGGTTAACAGCACACACGCCGCACT
>LSSK01001426.1:0-20481 GCA_001969505.1 Zancudomyces culisetae
GGGCGGGATCTGGGCTGGCGGGATCTGAGCTGGCGGGATCTGAGCTGGCAGGATCTGAACTGGCAGTATCTGAGCTGGCGGGATCTGAACTGGCGGGATCTGAACTGGCGGGATCTGAACTGGCAGTATCTGAGCTGGCAGTATCTGTATTGGTATTGTCTGCGCTACTACTTTCTGCACTACTATATGCGTTGTTGCCATATACTTGTGGACCGCGTACATAGAGGTTGTTGTTGCGTCTTTTGAGTTGTGCACCAACGTTGTTGACTCCATTTTCCTCACCCATGATACGCATACCATTTGCGCAAACAGTGTAGACCAATGCGGCCAAAACCATCTTTCCAACTGTCAATTTGAGTATTGCCATTTTTTTCTGTTTTTCTTTTTCAAGTTTGTTGATCCTGTGTGTTTATTTAAATTTGTAAAGTGAACAAGAATGCTTAATTATATTTGTATAGAGGCTGAAGGTACGGGTATTTATACATGTTTTGAAGTATCGAATTGTGATACTATATTAACTTTGGTATATTGTATAACACCAATAAGTTGTAGCATTTGCAGCTTTACTTATCTTTCTCATGACCATACTGTAATTTACCAATTACTCATTATAATAAACATGTATAACTGCAAAGTTTTGTTTCTCAAAGCATTATGTTCAAGATTATCAGTAGCACAGTTGATTTAAAAATATAAATAGGAGTATGCTTATACGCTCAATTACTTTTTGATATGTTAAATACACTTGCAATTGATGCCATATGCTGCAAAATTGCGTAGAGCCAACAAAAGGTATGAGAATTATTGTATCAACAATACTTGAAGCGTGAATTACGTAAAGTTCAAGCATCCAAAGATATGGGTCCTAATGTTTAAAAAAAATACTAGCAAGAGATGTATCTTCTAAGAAACTCCTACGAGATTATCAACAGATAACTCGGAAAATGGTGTATAGAAATATATTTCATTCTACTTTTTAGTTGAGAAAAACTGGGTTCTATCATTAATTATGTGTTTGCTATGACCAAAGAAAGTGTAAAAGTAAGTTTAATACCAGAAAGTGCCAAGTTGCACAATTAACAAAATCGAAACCTAGGCACTACAGAATCCAATAACAATTGTTTCACACAATTCTGCTTTGAAGCCCATAAAAATCAAGTGCATAGCCCAGAATAAAATTTTAGACCATTACTTTAAGCCTAGTGAATTGTCCACTGTTCACAGTAAAATGTTTTTTTTTCAGTATGGTAACTTTCTTGTTCACTTGGGATATAAGTTCCATGTACTATAATAAATATTTTTTCGTTTTTATGTCAATTCTGGTTTCGATGATTACTTTACTATAATTGTTAACAAAATTTCAAGGTCTTGGATATCAGGAAAAAGGTAAGGGAAGAGTAGTACAATAACTACATGTATTTTTAGTATTGTTGTCATATCAAACATTAAAAATTATCATAATTATAACAGGTAGATTTGAAAAGGCTTAAACAATATTAAATACAGAGGTATACATGATATTAATGTGATCTTTTGTGAAGTAGCCATTTTTCAGTAGTGGCTGGGACTCATAAAATAAAAAAGATGTGTGGTATAGGCCGCCAACACAACAATGTGACTACTTGGGCGTTATTTCAGGAAAGACTGGCCAATTGCCTCTGCAAGTGAATTTTTTTTCTAAGCCCCAATGGGTTTATTGAGTAAATATCACACAAAACCACGAAAAAAAAAGTTCTGTTTTTTCTTTTTTGAAAGATATATTTACAAAAAGAAATCACATTAAACACTACAAAGTGTATCATACATGATATTAATATATCCAATCACATCCTGCTCCTCTAGGGATTCCATACCCACCGGGTATTGGTTCAAGAGTGACATTTCTGCTTGGAATCGACCCAAGCTAATTATCCTGGCTCAGCAGACTCTATCCAAGGATCTCGCTGTGCCCAATTCAACCAAGCAATAGCACTTTGGCTTCTCTCACCCTTGCGTATATAATAACTATTTTTCATGATTTCCTTTCCAAGGTGTCAACTCGTTCTAAAGCTGGCAGTTTTTATGCTCATAATACTAGTCATGTTGTTGAATATTTTTCACTAAAAGTTAATGAGGCCAATAGCATGAACAATGAAGTCATGGTGTGCCTTGTAAGTATGACATTGATAGTAGTTTAGTCATAAATTCTAATATAAAGGTAAAGATAAATGCTCAAATGACTCCATCTTGCGAAATATTTTGCTACGGTAGTATGACTTTATTTACTTCTTGAAAAAACAAAATAGTGTAAAATAAGTATTAGTGAGATAGTCGTGAAATATGTTTATCGATTGAATAAAAACATACACAAGTTAACCAATCAGTAGTTGACAACTATGGTTCTTGTAACGGGTTCTGTAATACAGGTTTCAGTGGAAACTGAGGCTATGGTGGGATTTACGTCAGGAGTACACGAAGTAGAGAAAGTTGGCAAACTGTTTAGCGTTACAAAAGTACATGAAGCAGTGACAGTAATTGGAGGGGCAGTCACAGTGACAGTAGATGCGGGTAGGTAGAAAGTAACGGGTATGCAATTGGAATATGTAGTCACTTCCGGACATACACAGGATACCGAGTTAATGGAGATAGTGGCAATAGATACAGTGGGTGTGGGAGGAGGTGGTGGTGGGTAAACAGTGAGAGTAATAGATGTGGTAGGGTATATAGTGATAGTAGTTACAGTAGGAATAGAATCAATGGTTTGTGTAGGGTAGATAGTGATGGTAGTAATGGAGGGGATAGGTGTGTAGGTGATAGTGGTTGGAACAGTGCAGTAAGTACAACCTGGAGTGTTTGGAGTGACAGTTATAGTGATAGGACCAGTAGGATATGTAGTTATGGTGGCAAGAGTTGGGCTGGGAGTATAGGTGATTGTGGTAGGGACGGTACAGTAGGTGCAACCTGCGGTGTTTGGAGTTACTGTTATGGTTACAGGTTCAGTTTGACAACCTGGAGTTCCAGTAGTGTTAGGTGTAACAGTAATAACAGTTTCAGTAGTGAAACCTGGACCGGTAACAGTGGTGGTAACAGTGATGGGGTTAGTAGGATAAACGATGGAGGTGTAGGTAGTTTGAGTACAAGGAATAGCGGTAGTTATGGGACCGTATGTGGGTGAGGATACGCTATCGACAGAGGCAGAGTTGGTATTTGTTGGATAGATATTTGTTGGGTAGGTGTTAGTTGAGCGAGTCCATGTTGGGCGGGTCCATGTTGGTCGTGTTCTTGTTGGGCGAGTTCTTGTAGGGTCAGTTTCAGTTGGATCAGTTTCAGTTGGATCAGTTTCAGTTGGATCAATCTCAGTTGGATCAGTTCCCGTTGGACGAGTCCATGTTGGGCGAGTCCATGTTGGTCGTGTTCTTGTTGGGCGAGTTCTTGTGGAATCAGTTTCAGTTGAATCGGTTCCCGTTGGACGGGTCCATGTTGGGCGAGTTCTTGTTCTTGTTGGCGTTGGTATGGTTCTAGTGCGGTGATGGTCACGTAATTTGTTAATCCAGTTAACAATAAAATTAATAACATCATCAATATTTCCTGGTCTAAATAGGTTCATAAAAATATCCAATGGAATTGCATCCAGTCCCAGATCTACAAGCAAAGCAAAGAAATCAAAAAGAGACATATCTCCGGACAATTGTACGCCTAACCAATCAATAAGATCGTCCAGTGTTGGCACTCCTGGAATTTGTAGTCTGTTTAGCAGAGCCAAAAATTGAGCTAATGTCATTTTTGGTGGCACAGGAGGTAATGTTGTAGTCGAAGACGTAGTACTTGATGTGGAACTGCTGCTGGATGTACGTGAAGGTCTTGTTCTTGTATGTGTGTGATTCCGTAAGTCTTGTAACCAATTGATAATATCAGAAATAATGCCAGAAATATCAGAACCCTCAATTATAGCCAGTATTTCTTTGAGAGCAAGAGATGGAAGGTCTAAGCTTGAAAGTAAAGCAAAAAATTCATTCAGTGACATATTTTCAGGTATAGGTACTCCCAGCCAATCACTGAGATTGTCCAGCGTTGGTACTCCTGGAACATTCAAACGATTCAACAAGGCTAAGAATTGTGCTAGAGTCATGTTAGGAGGTATAGGTGTATTTGTGGGTGTGGGTGTGGGTGCTGAACTAGTTGGTCGACTAGATGTAAATCCAGGAATTGTGATAATTCCAGGAATTGTTAGACCAGGGATTGCTGTGGGTCCTGTTATTGTAACTGGGCCTCGTGTAGTTCCTGGGATTGGAATTCCAAGTATAGTTGTACCGGCAAATGTTATTCCTGGTATGGTAAATATTCCAGCATTTGGTGATGAGGGTGTTGGATCAGGTGTTGGATCAGGTGTTGGTTGTGGATCGGGGGTTGGGTCGGGGGTTGGGTCAGGAGTTGGTTGTGGGTCAGGAGTTGGATCAGGGGTTGGGTCAGGCGTAGGAGGTGCTACAGAAGTAAATCCTGGAATTGTCACAATTCCTGGGATGGTTAAGCCTGGGATAGCTGTCGCTCCTGTAATTGTATATGTAGCTGGATTTATTGTAGTACCCCTAACTGGAATACCGAACACAGTTGTACCAGCATATGTGAATCCAGGTAATGTAATAACCACACCATTGTCTTGCCTGCGCTCTAACCGATCAACACGTTTTTGCTTCAACCTCATGACATTACGTACAAGTCGATTCTCTGTACCAACTTCAGCCACCGCTGATGATGCCAGTAGCAGCGTGGAAATAATACCATATAAATTATCGGTTTTCATTTTAAAATCAAAAGAGCTCTACTTTGTTCTTTGCCAAAGCGAACTTGAGGTAAAAATAATTTAGTAGATTTTTCGAATGAGTATAGAACAAAACTCACGGCTCGATGTGTACTATTTATATAGCTTTTTGTTTTCCATTTAACTTAACAACGTTGTTCGCTTGAAAAATGTAAGTTATACTCAAATTTAGAACTATACATATGCTCTATATTGGATTAACATATCTGCTGGCACTTGGTATGATTCATGATGTGCTCTACAAACCCCGCCATTTTGTTGTTTTTTTTGGTGAATATGAGCTTTATTTATCCCATATTTACAGATTTCCATTAAGATTTGTGTTAGACCACCATCAGTGGTACATTCATACTCGCTTGATACTTTAAAGCATATTTCTTGTAAATAGATGAATTGGTGCGATTTGCTTGGCCTTTGTACTTTTAAGTACTTTTCAACGATCTTGCAGTAATCTCAGCAGTTTCATTAATTTTTGGTTTTAAACTTTTTTCCCTCCTCATGCTTTTTATTTTTCTAAATAAGCTTTTTCGTTCTTTACAAACTCCAGGCTAATCCAGAAGCGATTATACTCCATCATTCTAATCGTTTTTTTTATCAGGTTATGGATGAGTTTGTCATCAAGCAAAAAAAAAAACGCATGGAAAGACATGGATGCGCCAATAAAAATAACGCTTACTGAAGGCATATTGCAAATTAAATGTAAATTGGGTTTAAATGATTTGATTAACTAGCGATATTTTTGATCGCCAAACAGTGTGTATAATCAGAATGTTATAACCTTCACCATTAAAGCAAAAAGGCGAAAAAATAGGTAATCTATACCAACAGCCAAAAGTAACCCCTGGGGCTTGTTATATGAAAGAGTTAAAAAACCAGGTCATCATTTAGTCTGAAATTAGAGGGCTACAGTTGGTAGAGCGATTCAAAATACCCAGGATTGGATTCCAAGTAAATCTATTTGTGTGCATTAATAATTTGATTCAGTAAAACAAAATCACTTTTTTCTATTATAGAGTTGAACCAAGTGGACATTATAAGCTAGAAGAACGGATTTTTGTGTTCTTTTCTCTCAAGGACGGTTTTTGTTGACCGGATTGGATTATTTTCGTAAATCTAAAGCTGACACATACTTGTTTGTCGACCTGATTTGATATGATTCGATTTGATCAGCTTTGTTCTTTCCTCATACCCAATGACTATAGCCAGATTTTTTTGGGTTTATATCAATCAGTATATATGAATAATACAACAGCAATAAACAACAAACAACAGACAACAAACAACGAAAGATAGAGCTAACTATATCTTGATGCATTTGTTAGTTTATATCTGTAAATAGCTATTGTCTACCATAACAATGATGATGACAGTCTTCTGAGCTCAATTATGAACCAAGAATTATGAAGCGCCCTATAGCGTAAATTCTACATACGCCATGGCCTAGTACGGAAAAAACATGCACTGAATCCCGCTATACCATCCCCGTTTCAGTTAGTATAAGGCAAGTAGTATGCACTGTAATCAAGGCTAAACATTTCTATCTACTCTCACCTGCATAAGAAAGCCTGTTTCAACTGCTATAAAATTGACTTGGTTTCAATTTTAGCCAAATCCTTCCTCAAACACAAGTAAATCTTTTCATTGAACTATCAATAAGATAACAAACAAGGGAGAATTGTCTTTTGATAAAAAGACGCTCTCCATAGTAAAATAGCAATGTGTTCTTTAAAAAAATTAAAGTACAAGGTGTACAAGGATATTTACAAATTTACATTAGAGACAAATTCTAACAGATGTCAAATGAAGTGAATGTGTTCAAAATCTTACATTTCAAAAAAAAAAAAGAAACTACAAGAAAAAAAACCTCACGACTTGGAGGTCTTGTTTTTGAAATAAAGCTTTTCCTTTTCCCTAGGATCTATGACTACATAGTCTTCGACTTTTGGGGCATAGCTGCTTTTCTCTTTCTTGGGGTTAGATGCGCCAAAATCAAGTGTATGGTTCATCCAATTACTTCCAGTTGTATCTGGAAGCTCTTCGCCTACCGCAACATGCTTGTTACAAGAACCGCAATTGGAAATACCGTGTAATTTACACGCGCTATGTTCTGTTGGGGTTTGACGTTTGGGCTCTGAATCACCAATAGCGGCGTCCTTTGACTGAAGCTTTGATTTGAAAAATGATAGTTTTTGAAATAACTTTGTCTGGTAGTCAGAGCTGCTTTTCTTAGGGAGCTGAGCCTTTTTCTTGTACTTTTCAAGTTCGGAAGAGATGCTGGAAGATTTAACATGCTTGTCATCGGGGTGTACTTTTGATGACTTTTTACTGGGATTAGTGTTTGAATTAGCATTGGAGTTAGCATCGATGTCGGTGGTTACTCTTGTATGCGGCTCTTCTTGTATAGCGGGTTTGATGGTAGATTGCGAGGTATTATTCAGATGATTTTCATTAGTGTTAACGGGGTTTTCTATCATAGATTCTAGCTGGGGGTCTAAACCTGCATTTGATATGTCATTATTATCTCCAAGCTTCCGAGTTGGTGCTGATGAAAGTGAGTTAGAAGCTAGACTGGGGATATGTGAGTCCTTATCAAGCTTCAATGCTTTATTAGACCCATCTTCGTCTTTTTTCTTGGACTTCCTTCTGCCTTTGGATGTTGTGGGTAAGATACCCTTGTCATTTAAATCATAAATGCTTTTGACTTTAAAAACCTCTCCTTCGTCTTCGCTAGGGTCGTCGAATGTCAACATGCGTTTGTTTCTAGGTAGTTATTCAAACAATAAGTGAATGGTGCTCAAAAATTGATGTAATCCGCTTGACTATACAAAAAAGAATTCATATTGTGCTTACTTAAACCGGGAATCAATATGTCGTGATCCATGCTTTGTACCTTCGTTTTTTCTGCTCTTCATCGCTTCTCGATCCTTAGCTGTAATTCTGGGAACAATATCCTCAAAAGGGTTGTTTATAACATCTGTTCTTGTAATTTTTTTGGGATACAAGGGCCTTTCTGTCGCTGTGTCAACTTCTCCTTCAGCTAGTTTTAGAACATTAAATATGGTATCACCAACAACCTACAGCGTTGTTTTTACCTTGATTTAGTATGTATATTCTCATTTTTTCAACTTTATTCCTTAGGCTTTCAAAAAAAAAAAAAAACGGTTTATTTAAACAAAAGATTATATTTTCTTGTGGAAATACTTACTGTACCAAAGATGGTATGCTTTGTTTGTAACTCTGGGGTGGCTGCCAGAGTTATAAAAAATTGTGAACCATTCTTTCCTTCATCGTTGCTTGCCATAGCCAGCAAACCTCTCCGATTAAATCTGAGACGGGAATGAATCTCTAATCCAAAATCCTCTTCGTACACTGAATCACCACCTAAAAAATACCAGTTTGTCCAGCTGTATTAGCATACATGGTATATATATATATATATGTATATATTAAAGTTTGCTACAGAATACTGGTACCTTCTCCTGTCCCTGTGGGATCGCCTCCCTGAACTATAAACATTGGAACAACTCGATGAAACACAGTGTTATTATAGTATCCCTCTAAACAGAGCTGGACAAAGTTTCTACAGGCTTTGGGTGCTTCCTTGGGCCATAACTCTACCTCTATCTCTCCTGTGCTCGTTATAATGTTAACCTTCCCTCTAAAAATTGAGATTCAGTTTTTAGCTCCGAATTTTTGTGATTTTACAATACTCGCTCAATCATTTCAGGTTCGAATGAAAAAGAAAACTCTTACTTTGTCGAAGGCTCCTGGATATATATTGTACTCATCTGATATATTTCGGAATTGAATTTTAATTTTATTCTAGTTTCGTTTCAATTAATCCCACAAATTCAGTTTTCACCTTATGCAAATAATTTAATGGTTTATAACTAAATCAGCCTTTTACAAAAACGAGAAACAATTTTATATCAAAGATATAGAAAAAGAAAAACAAAAACAAAAAAAGGCAATAAATTATAGTTTTTTAATAATAACTGCACTGGCACCACCTCCACCATTGCAAATAGCAGCACAGCCATATTCATTTTGTTTCAACATGTGGGTAAGTGTAACCAAGATTCTTGAGCCTGAAGAACCCAAAGGATGGCCCAGAGAAATTCCACTACCTCGAGTGTTTATGATACTGTGGTCAATTCCAAACACCTTAGTAGCTAGTAGAGGCACAACTGAGAAGGCTTCGTTGAGCTCCCATTTGGCTATGTCCTTCAAAGCCAAGTTGGCTCTTTTTAGTGCTATGGGGATCGCAAGCAGTGGTGCAGTAGCAAAGTGTTTGGGCTTTGTAGCTGCATCGGCATATGAGATAATCTCAGCCAAAGGTTTGATGCCTGACTTTTGTACAGCATCCTCGCCCATCAAAACCATTGCACTTGCTCCATCGCTAATCTTACTTGCACTAATTACTGTTATAGTTCCATCCTTTTTAAACACTGGCTTGACCTCGCTGACTTTATCGAACTTGACCTTAAATATCTCTTCATCGCTTTCTACCACTGTTTTCCCTTTTCTTGACTGAATTTCTACAGGCACTATCTCTTCTGCAAACAAGCCGTTCTTATGTGCTTCTTGTGCCCTTTCATATGATGCTACTGAATAGGCGTCTTGCATTTCACGGGTGATGTTGTGTTTTTCGGCAACTTCTTCTGTACACAATCCCATAGAAATGTTATCGTAGGGATCCAACAATCCATCGTGAATAATCATATCGCTAAGCTGCTGCATTCCATAAGTGAGTCCCCTTGGAACAAGGTATGGTGCGTTGGACATGCTTTCCATTCCTCCTGCCACTATAACATTTGCTTGCTTCAGTTGGATGGCCTGTGCACCAAACATCACGGACTTCATCCCACTAGCGCAAACCTTGTTAACGGTGGTAGATGGTGTGGTATATGGTATCCCTGCCCCTAACATTGCCTGTGTTACTGGTGCCTGCTTAAGCCCACCCTGCAGAACACTCCCCATAAATACTTCATCTACCTTTTCACCGCCCACTTTGATTTTTTCTAGTGCGCCTCGTATCGCTACAGAGCCGAGTTTAACTGCACTTTCACTCTTTAGGCCTCCTAGGAAGCTTCCTGTTGGAGTTCGCACTAAAATAAAATAAACACAATACATTTCCTGATTAAGTACATTTTCAACAAGTAGTATCTTCCGGCTAATTAAGCTTTTGTATTAATTATATGCCTACCTGCGGAAGTTATAAATACTCTGCTCATCTTCTAGACTTAAATATCCTGGATCGGTTTTGTCCCTACTAAAAGCCCTGGCTGTAGCTTCTAAAAATTATAAAAAAAGAATAATTATGTTAAAATCTGATGGTGAAGAAATGGTAAACTGATAAGACAAAAATAAATTGTTGGTGGCCAAAACATGTTGGGGGGGAAAGGAAGGGCCGCCTGGGTGTCTGTGGTCCGAAAATACATGATTTTCCGCAACCCAACCACTCAGATTCATGTGTGTATATGTCAAACGTTCATTTATTGGGTGGATTAAAGCGCATTTTATTTCAATTTGACGCATATCATTAAGCAAAAATAAAAATAATAAAGGTCGAATTTTTCACAAAGCGAACCTATTATATATGACATAAATCACTGTCATAAAAAAGAAATAGAATTTTGCGTAAAATATATAACAAGCAAACACCTCTCCAACTCACCAATGTTAAATACACACAAAACATTTGTTCAAAAGTGAGTTGACCCATTATCTAAATGTTTTCTTTTATTCGTTTCAAATAATGATGTCAGCATCAATAACTTTGACTGCTTTTATTCATCATTTCAACCGCGCTTACTTAATATTACGCATTGCTTTTGATAGAGTAATAAGCATGGCTGTTAGAGATATTCGTTTTAGATGTACTAATGACTTTTGTTGATGCATTTCTACTTTTTTTTGGTTCCAAACCTATGCATTCTAGTCAACGTTATCCTAATTCAATTTTTGGAGAAAGTACAAATCCCTTATTCAAAACGGGTTGATATTCATAAACGTAAAATACACCCATGTTCTTATTAACAAGGTGAATCTGCACTAAAAAAAATGTTTTTTTAGAGCGTATATATTGATATTCTAAATCTTTCGGTTTCATCTTTTCAACAAACTGGCCAATGGGCAATAACAATTACATCCAAGGTTTACTCATCAATCATGTTTCTTTTTGTTCATCGAATAAGCCGATTTTGTTTAATTTTACATCAATTAATTAAACACAACTTTGGATAAATGTTTCCCACATATTTTCGACTATTATTATTTGCCTAGAATTTAGGTCAACTCAAACCCAAATAAGTTATGTTAAAATTTGTAATTCTCAGATGATATTTTGCAAGAAATTTAGCGGAAGATATTAAAATAAATCGATGTTAATTTTCATAAACTTGAAACACATGATAACAAAAAATACCAAAGCTAACAAGCTCGGTTAATTGCTGGGATAATTCGGAAATCGAGGCATACTAGCGCTTTCATCGTTTTTTTTTCCTTTTTTTTTTTGCTTGATGAGTTGGTGTTTATACCTTTAGTTTTTGTACCAATAAATTCGGCCTCCAGCTTATACGAATATAAGAAACTTGTAATGAATTATGTAATACTGTTAACCCACTTGATTTTTTCTTTTCTTCCATCATTTTTATAGCAATAATGGCTGAATTAGTGTAACAACCGTCGGCAAAAAAGGTGAAAGTGATTTAAAGTATCTCCGTACTTGATAGTAGACAATGCAAAAAAATAATACCTTTGAGATTTCAGTATGTCCGTTATTGAAAAAGAAAGCTACAATTCCGAATTGGTGAACTGTAAAATTTCGAGATTGAGTCCAAGGATGTTTGAAAGTCACACTACTAAGCTTCTCAGTGCACTATCATATCTGCATTTTTTAGTTATATACCACCTTCCATCCGAAGAGTTTCTAGAAAATCTAAAAAGGCAGACGATTTCCAATAGATATGTTCGAATCCTGGTAAATTTGGCCTGGTTGCCGCTATTGATATACAACTTTGAAGAATATTTAGAACAACTCGGGCTTGACTCGAATGCAAGACACTTTTTTCTAGTTGTGAAAAACCTATCACTAACAGCATGCTGTGTCGGTTCGGTACTTTATCAAATACGGAAGACGCTAATAGAGGATGCTGTGCCCTATGGTATTCGAACAGTTAGCCACAAAGAGTTTGCATTTTTCTACAGCGATGATAGTATAGCAGACGATATTACGGACGAGCACTGGAAAAAACTGAATGAAAGTGTATGTGAAGTTAATGTGAAGGAAAGGAACAAGGAGCTTTATATAGGGGGAAAGATGTTTTCAGAGTACGTGGCGCTCCCACAATCAGTGATCAATAAAGCTAAGGGACATCTCTCTCAACGAAGCAAATTTTCAGTGAGTATGAGTAGAGAAGTGCTTCATTTCAATATGCATGTACGTACTCTGGCATCGTTTATGTCACAAGTTGATTTAAAGGAGTCGGTAGAATCCATCCAGGGTAGGCTGGATAGGATTGTCAGAATATTAATTACATCGGCAGGGGCAAAAATGAACGAACATGAAATATCAGTTTCTGAATGCTATTTGGTAATAAAAAGAATTGCAACATTTGCAGTGTCGTATAGGTACTTTGGAACACGAGTAATAAAGGACGCCGATCTAATTGAAAGTATAGTCGAGTCGACCGATACAAATACTGGAGTGATTAATGATGAGACACTATACAACGCACTATTTAAACAAGGAATATTGGGCGAAAACTATACATTGGAATACTATGAGCTTGAGTTAAAACGGCGATCTTATCTTCCAGAATACAAAAAACCTGTAGATATAATTCAGTATATAGCAGATAACAAGGATACATTTTCCACAAGTATAAATGAGATTGTCTTTGCCTTACAAAGTGCAATGGAGTTGGCTGTTGTGATACTGTCGATTAAATTATACTCTGCCCTTGTGAACCTCAGCCTACGCCCAAATATTTACGAAGAACTTCTAGCCGAGCAACAAATGCTAATCGACAAGTACAGTAGCGCAACAAATGCGATTACAATGGACGTTATTGATCAAATGGTACTCTTGGATGCCTATTTGAAAGAATCTATTAGATATTCCCCTACAAGTACACTTATGCCCAGGGCCTGTGTCAGAGACATTGTTTTATCAAACGGTGTAACAATCAAAAAGAATCAATACGTGGGTGTAAATATCCATGCCTACAATAGAACCGCAGAAGCATATGGTACAAAACCCTCTACTTTTGACTACAAACGACACATTCGTCTTGGTACCACACTCTTGCATAGCGAAGCGGATGCTGCCATTTGGGGTATTGGTACCGCCGCCTGTCCCTCCAAACTGTATACAATCTATACCATGAAGCTTATAATGGCCCTTGTCATTAGAAATTTTAGAGTCAAACATAAAAGCCTGCTGGGTAATCATGGCTATGTAAATACAAACCCGTTAAATGACTCGATTTTCTATGATATCAAAAGCAAGCATGAGTTGGTATTTCAAATCCGTAACTAGCCATCATTACATCTTTTGGCTTTCAGATTCCCTTCATTTTTATTACTTACGATACTGTTGTACATTACTGTTAGGTGCCTAGGTTACATTTTCTTTATCTAGTTGTGTGATTTTCTATTTTTTTTTTCTTTTTTGTATCTATATATATTAACTTGGTATTAACATTCTGCTTGATTTATTGTTTTATCATACTGTATTCAGTTAGCCAAAATTGAACGACAATAGAAAATATATCATATAAATATCCATTTAAGTTAATCAGGGCCTATTTTGACACAATGGCACCAATATCCCTTGCTTAATGGTGATAACTTTACACTCTTAGCACCAGATCAACCATAAATGTGGCTACTTTCTTTTGAGCTTACTATATAACCAGATTTCTCCTTCTCCCCCCAAATATAACGAAAACGGTGCTTAAGCACCACCACACCAAATTATGATCAAGAAGATATATTCTTAGTCAACTAACACGGGCTTCACTCCGTATATTCATGGTTAGCTTCCCAATAATTTGAACATCTAGCTCTTTTTTTTTCTATCTACAACTCACTAAAAAATGCTTTTATACATATTTACACATTTAAAGACATTGAGTTGATGTAGGGGACTGTAAATAGCTTCTAACATAAAGCCATGCTTTTATTTTTTCTAGGTCTTAACTTTAAAAGTGCATGCTAAAAGAGAAAAACTGAACAAATCTCTTCAGTATCCATGTAATAACAAAAGTTTTTCTTGTGTCTTGATGTTCTCTTCCAAAGTTACAACAATGAAAAAAGATATAGAACATGAAAATAGAACTAGAAAATAGAACATTATTCTAATTCTGTAACGCACAGCGATTCCTGTTGTTACTAGAGCACGTATTTTAAATAGTGCAATAGTTTCTGTGTTTAGATATACTCGAAGCTCTGCAGCCTTTAAATGAATCATTATTATCTCCATTATCTAAAATAATAAGGTTTTACCTACTTTGTGCTATGTGAACCAATTTACTCCTGTGCAATCTTCCCTTTTTTTTGTTTACTCGCTTATTTTTTTCAGTTTCTATAACATTTCCAGATATTCATGGTTTAGATCGATTTCGCCTGTACAAACAGCTACCAATAAATTACACAAGTGGGTATACCACACATTATATTTCAACAATAGTGCCATCCTAACCCCCCCTCCAAGTTTTTCCTTTATCGGAACAAATATACAACAGTTGGCCTATTAAAGCAAGAAATTAATAGAGTAGTGGTTTGCTTTTTTTTAAAACGGTTAACTAGAACATTACTATTTCTTATTTACTGCTATATTTTTTATTTGGGTCGAATTTTATGTGTTGCAGAAAATCCATAAGACCAAGAAATACTCTAAATATCCAAACAGATTAACGGAGCTGGCTAGGGTTCAAGTCTTCAAATATAAATCCTGGAACCGATATCTAACTAGAATCAGTGTTCTATTGCGGAGTTCGAAACCTCAAATTCATATAAAAAAGAACTGGAAATGTTTCTGGATCCTCTTTTTTTTTTTACCACAGATTTCAGGTATTACATACATAGTGCTCTTTAACATGTCGATCTTATATAATTAAGTTGTAAATTAAATAATAAACTTATTATTTCCTGAATTGGAATGATAATTTCTGTGTTCGAGGAAAAAAAGATCTAGACTTTGCTTTTTGATAGAATATTTTGTAGAACCTCTTGAAACAAAGTTCTAAAGTATTAGAACTATCTTTTATTTTTTACAGTTTATATGGTCTTTTTATAGTTCCACGAAGAATATCTAAACCAAAAACTGGCCTGTTTTAATTCTGGTTACAAAGTTTACTAAATGTTAATAACTCTAGCCTTTGTATACCTAGATCTGTCTTAAAGTATATATCCAAATATGTCCAAACCAGGAATGTCATTTGGTGCCAGAATTGGCATTATTGTAGGCATTTCGATTGTAATAGTAGTAATAGTCACAATATGCAAAAGAGCCTGGCGGAGAAAATTCGCAGATCGAGCTAGGCAGGCTCAGGGAGAGTCGATGGTACCTGAAAACCATGTCCCTGATATACTCAAAGCGGGAGCAAATACTGGGTATATTCAAACCATTGCTATGCCAATGCCCAGTGTTGAAAATAAACATCCCAGGGATCTATATCCACCAAAGTATACGCCAACCCTGTTTAACTCTCCACAAGAGCTGGAACGATTTCCGATCACATTTTTAAATCAGAGAGATGAGCCAGGGGGTGTAGTGGGCGCTGAAGTGCACTGTCGTTTATGTGGTAACCAAATTCCACAGGGAACTCTTGTTCGCTCTATACAATGCAGACACCCGTTTCATGTCTCATGCTTGGACTACCACTTACTGAGCCGCTCGACGAACTGCCCTGTGTGTAATCTAAATTTGCGAAACTATTGAATCAAGATGAATTGATCTGGTTATCTTTTTTTTATAAAGAATTCGATTCACCATCGTGTATTAGAGAAGATTTTATTCAATGTCTGGGTTTTACACCAATGAGCTTGAAAACATTATATAGCTAAATGATTTGGCTATTTTAAGGCATGCTAGACCGGATATAAAAAAAATTTACTGCTACTTGTTTATTAGCTTGAATATGTGATACCTACTAATAGTGAAGAAGATTACACACTTTGTGGTGGATGCTTCAAAGTAATCATGGTAAAAGTGCTCGGTTCTAGCCTATCATTTTACTCTTGGTCTGGATGTTCATCAGGTTAATTTCCTCGCCCCATTTACTTTGCTATGCTTTTGAACAGGGAAATATACTCACCTCATTAATCACTATACGCATGCACTAAAATAGATAATCCTAAATATCTACAATCATGATTGACAATGTCAACCACTAAAAAGGGTTATTAAGCTGATTTTTGGGCGTTTTAGGAATTGAATCAAGTATAATCTTATCAAGGTAAATCGCTTATACAACTTTGCTTTGTTTTGTTTTGTTTTTTTTTTTGCAAAAGCCTCGGATTTTATAACAACAAAATATTGTTTTTTATTCACAAGAGTAGTTGATAGATGGCTGATTGTTAGTGTTTGTAGATTATGATTTATCTCTTTGTGTATTCCAATGTGGCTTAATCCACATTAACTGTTGTATAAATAAAACCAAGCCCGAGCGAATTTAATCGTAAATCCTAACCATGATTAAGCCGAACAAACAAAAAAAAAAGACAAACAAAATCGCCTAATACGTTCTTGAAAGTTCGGTTTATCTTCTTTAAAGGACAAAAACACAGTGCTTTTCACCAGCCTTAATAACTAACTAACTAACTAACTAACTAACTAACTAATAGCCAACATGAGAGGTGGCATTAAGATGGATTGTGTAAAATGCGGTTTAGCTTATTTGTAAAAAAAAGGTGCAGATGAGAAAACTGGTGAGCCATTTATCCTCTATACAAGTGGGTTTTGAAAGGGATGAGTAGGGTTAAACAACCCGAACAACATGTTAATTACCGTGAATATTAGCAGGAATTCATTTGGTAATGGGGTTTGAGACTTTTTAATAATTCGATTCCCGAATGTTTTTACCAAATGAAACCTATCAAAACTACAAAAAAAATATCCCAATGGCTAAAACAATACAAAAATGAATGGGTGAGACCTATGCAAACTCAAAACAACAATAAGGAAAACAGATGAGGAATAGAGAGAAAACATGAAAAAAGAAGAGGGAGGGAGGGGGGGAGTGCAATTAATAACTCTGGGTCATGTCAATATCAATAGTGATTGTTCCCATCTCAATTTTATTTGATTCTGTACCACAGAAACCATAAATTATTGCTGAATTACTTTTTTAACAATACAAAAAAAAAATCACCGCAATTAAAAAGTTTATTTTAGATCATAACCTATTGCAGTTCGCAGTTCGCAGTATGCAGTTTTAAAGAAATAGAACCAAGTGAAACGAAATATAGAAAAAATGATATTCTCTGTACTTTGCTTTTGTTATATGAGCAGACTTTACGTTTATACAACATATTGTAAGCTTCAAAAGTTTTCAGAACCAAACTGAAGATAAAAAAGCAAAAGTTATAGTTTAAACGGATTAAGAAACGAGCGAATATATTGCTATAGGAGTAAAAATGTGGTCGGAAAATCGAAATATTGACAACCCGGCTGGCGGGAATGAACAGGAAATGTTAAATCTATCTGTATACAAATCGGTAATGTCAGAGAAAGAAAAATCGCTTGAGAAAATGAAAGCAGAATATTCGGATTCAGAAGATATGCCATTAAATGTACTAATAAGTACCAAGAATCTATCAAGTAGGAACAGTGTAGTAAATATATCTTCAACAAACGAAAGTATCTCTCAAAGACGAATGGAAAACCAAGACTCCGATTCAGACTCAGAACTTCCATTATCGCAAATAAGAAGAAAGCTGACAACGAAGAGAGAAGACCGGGGTGAATCTCGGGATCCAAAGCCGGTTGAGAAGGAAGCTAGTGTGGAAAAATACGATATAACTAACTCAACGAATGGTGGTGAGACGTTATTTTTTAAAGAAATAAGCGAAAAACTGATGAGGTCAGCTACAGGAGGCAGTAAAAGTGACTTTGTCTATGAAAGAAGTATGGAGCGGAGGATTGAAAAGAAAAAGCCGACAATAAATATCAAGCTTATGTTGGCAAAGGAGGAAGAAAAGGATGAAAAAATGAGGAGTGAATTTGTAAAAAGAAGGTTGAAGAGCGGGGAGGTAGCAGAGGTGGTTAAGGAGCTTGAAGGTGTTAAGGAAAAGGATATAGGAGCAGAAATTTCACGAATAATTTTTGAAATAAAGTTGGAGGAGAACGGGGATCTTGTGAGAGAAAATAATATAGAAGAAGCAGCAGAAACAGTGGGAACGATGTGGGGTAGAGAGAATAGTGGAGATAAGAGGACAGACGAACAACTGAGAAGAAAAGTCAGGGAAAGAGTTCGATGTGACTTTAGGGTATACATTGGAGATGAAAAAAAGTACTACAACGTTGCAGTGGCCCAAGATACGACTAGTGGACAGCTTGTTCAAGAAATGTGTCGAGTTGGAATTGTAAAGCAGGAAAATTGCGTACTTTATGAGCGGACAGGTAAGTATGGGATAGAGAGGGTGTTGCGAAATTGGGAAAAAGTAGGACAGGTGGTTGAAAGATTTGAAAACAGAGAAGGAAACTATTTGGTAGCAAAAAAACATGAAGGGGCAGAAATATTGGAGCTGGAGCAGGTGAAAAAGGCAGATATAGTATTCGAAGGGGAACTGTATTATAAGGGGCCCAAGGGAAAGTGGGTTAAAGGGGATTTTATTTTAGAGAACAATGTGATTTATCAAAACAAAAAGGGAGTGAAGAGTGTGTACAAGGGATTGGAGAATTTTGATGTGGGGGAGATATATCAACAGAGAAAGGGGATGGCAACAGGGTATGGGTTTTGTTTAAAGTCCGAGTTGTCAATTACCATGTACGAAAAACCAGAAGAAGATTATGTAAAAGAGTTTAATGTGGAAACGGCACAAGAGAGCGTAGAGTGGATCAAAGCAATATATGATAGTAAAAGTCAAGTGATGTTGGTGAAATATTTGAATAGCGCTATGCATCAAGCTGAGGAAAGTGATATAAATGAAGTTGAGAATGGTTATGGTGCGGAGATGGGAGGGAGGCGGGAGAGAATAGAGAATCCATTGGTGGATATTAGTAAAATTACAGGAATGGAAGGAAGAGGAGGTAAAAGTTATGGGTTGGGAATAGAGAGGCAAAGACAAAAGGGTGTAGTTGATGTGGGAGATATAAAGAATATATTGGAGAGACAGGGAGGTAGAGTAAAAGAGAACGATATCGGGGCGTTTGATATGAGTAAATATGGAGGAAAAATCCAAAAAGTACCGAGTAAAAAAATCGAAAAAAAAAGAGAACAAAATGAAAAGGATGAGGAGATGTTTGGGAAAAGCAGCAAGTTGTTGATAAACTCAAGGCTCTTTGATGAAAAGCGGAAGAATATAGTAAAGGCGGAAGAAGTAAGAAAAATACAGGAGGAGAGGTATAGGGAAGAGGAGAGCTTTATTCCAGGATCACTTTTAGCAAGTAAAGCGAAGAATGAGTCAAAAACAACAGCAAGAGGATTAGGAGGATTAGGAGGATTAGGAGTAGGATTAGGAGGAGGAGTAGGAGGAGGAGTAGGGGATCAAAGAAGAGTAAAAAACAACAACTACAGCCAGGCAGTAGAGAGGTATTTAGTTGGGGAGCAGGAAAAGGCAGAGATGTTTACTAAGGGGTCGTTGTTACAGGAGCAACACAAGGCCAAGGTATCAACAGGACCCAAGATGGGAGGAGGAACGCAAAAGCCATTCATTCAGCTGGATTTTGAAGAGTTAGAATTTAATAAAATTAGGTTAAGTGACACAAGCTCTAGCAACAGTAGTAAAGGTAATAATAACAGTACAAAGCTGGTAAGAAAGGATAAAAAAGAAGATAGTAATGGAGGAAAGATAGAGAGTAAAAAGCCACTGTTGGACTTGAAATATGAATTCGAATGAAAAGTAAAAAGGGTTAGATTAGATTAAAAAACAAGTGGTGGGACCTCAGAGTAGTAGTCAACAGCACAGCCTTCGATACCATCCGTTATGTTTTGAGGCAGATCCAACCAATCGCTGAGGTTGTCTTTGGGGAAGATGACGCGCTTGATTCCAGAGCGGCGGGCGGCAATGATTTTTTCTTTGAGGCCACCGATTTTGAGGACTTTTCCAGTGAGGGTAAGTTCGCCAGTCATAGCAACATCGGAGCGGACGTGCTTGTTGAGGGCCAGACTGAGCAGCGAGGTGGTCATGGTGATGCCAGCGCTTGGGCCGTCCTTGGGAGTGGCGCCTTCGGGAACGTGTAGGTGGATGCCGGCAGACTTGAAGAATTTGTTCTGGGGATGGTTTTGCGACAGGTAGACAATGGCATAGGTATAGGCAAGATTGGCAGATTCCTGCATGACCTGGCCGAGTTTTCCAGACACCACAATCTTGCCCTTGAATTCGTCGTTGTTGGATGTGGCTTTATCCTTGACGATGGATTCGATGTACAGAGCCGAGCCGCCCATGCTGGTCCAGGCCAGACCCATAACTACGCCAATTGGAGGCTGCGAATATAGTCTGTCGGAGGTGAA
>LSSK01001427.1:0-11511 GCA_001969505.1 Zancudomyces culisetae
TGCAATCCAAGCATGATACATGCGCTGTAACATTTCATTTGATCTATATGTGCAGCATGACTAAACCTATTACAGGTTTTATGTTCAAGCAAAGCTTGGAGACACCACAAGTGGTTCATTTTGAATTTATTTTGTCTATCTTCAAGCACTTTGCGCACATAATTCACCATTTCTCCCACTTTTTTAGCGCTCAGAAATCTTGTTACTCTGGATTCTGGCAGTAGTTGTGTTCCAAGAATCAATATTGTGTAAATCATGTATCTAGGAAGTCTCAAATTTTTTATATTTTCTATCAGCATGGGTACTCTAACGGGTATCACCAGATTTGGTGTTGCAAACACACAGAGTTTTGTGGTTTCTACCATGAAGTTCACCAGATTTATCATGTGTGTTTTGATGGTTTCATCGTAGTAGGCTTCATAGCTAAAATCTCTGTTATCTATCTTTTTTATCAGCACATATTCATAATTTTCCTCATAAATCTTATCAAAATTAACACCTGTTCCACTGTTTCCCAGTTTAAATCGTTTACTGTTGTTTATAACAGCATGTATCTCTGTAGCTTTGGTCTCTACGCTAGCAACAAGGTCAGTGACCTTGTTGATGGTCATCATCCTACTCCTTTGGGTCATTTGTTTTTCTGGGGTCATCGTACTTACTTTAAGTATAACTGTAACTCTGGTTTCGCAACGTACTATTTGAGATTGTTTAAATAATCAAGTATTGCCGAGTTTAAAAAGTAAAGTATCGAAATATCAGATATGAAATATTTACATTAGAATTCTCTGTTTTTTAAAAAAAATCCTTCGGTGTAATTTTGTATTAAAGCTTATATAGCGGCAAATTTACAGAAAACAAATCAAATTGGTATAATTATAATAGATTATAATTTGTTCTGGATCTGTGTATTTGACTCAATCGATCTACTAGTAAAAAAAAACTTCGTTCCAAAATGTGTATCATTGACAAACACACTACCATTCATAAAACTCATGGTGGTTTTGATAGGTCTTTGTTCCTTAATTTGCTTATGACTTGACACACCGACACCAAAGAAATCTCATATTCATGGTTTCATGAAAAAAAATGGACATGTCAGCACGGTATTACGTGTATTTATTTATTAACTTTAATCAATCAAAAAAAGTCGCAACTGTTAGTATTGAGGTCATTCAAAAGTTGGTAGTGGCTTATTCATTTGTTAATCATGTCTAGTGATGGTTATCTTTTATAATAGTTGTAATTTTGTACCAAAAACAGAATAAATCAAATTGAAAGAAACACTAATCAAGAAAATGTAACTAAATGAAAAATCTGTTCATCGAGTTTGTATATTAGAAAAATTGTAATCTTTTTCTGAAAAGGTAAGAATCCGTTTTGTCGGAAGTTGATATTATATTTTTGTAATCTAGTAGGCAGTTGATAGAGAATTGATGGATTGGGAAATTGCTGAAGATTTATAAATTGTTGGAGTGACACATTTATGGATTCTTTAAATATATGAATACCTATTATAATTGCACAATGTGGTAAAAAAATGCTTGATGTGTGTGTACCATTTTAAATCTTGCATAAATACCCAATAAAATGACCCAAAATTTTTTTTAATTTTTGGCATTTGATAGTGGAATAAATTTTTTTACAAAATAAATTGCTTAGAGTACACATTTCTAAATCGACACCATACAAAGTCAAGCTGCTGGATTATCATCAATTTCAACTGACTAGAAGCTGAATTTTTAGTGGTACATGAAGTGGAAGGTGGGTATCAAGCGTATATTTCTACTCTCTTATTTTATAGTTTTACATAAAAATTAAGCAAACTATAACTGAATTTCGTACGAAAGATACGCTTACCTTGCCTTCAGAGTGTACTTAATTAAATATTAAGAAATAAAAAATATTCTTCTGTAATTCCTTCACAA
Organism: Zancudomyces culisetae; assembly: GCA_001969505.1. NCBI lineage: Eukaryota > Fungi > Kickxellomycota > Harpellomycetes > Harpellales > Legeriomycetaceae > Zancudomyces > Zancudomyces culisetae. The sequence continues at coordinate 1,926 of LSSK01001427.1, forward strand.
TCTTACAACAAGGAATACACGAAGGCAAATTGAGTTGGGATCGATGGTAATCTTAGAGAAGATTGTAGAGCAAACTGAAATCAGACCGTTTGTACGAATGAGTGGAAAATAAATTCAGTCGAGGATCGAGTAAATCTTTTCGAATGAAGACCAAATCTAATAATGGTTGGCGACTGTTGAAATAATCAGTAAACGATTCGAAAACTATACGAGACAACCAAAGACACTGTGTGTTGACAACTTTGATATTTGTGCCAACCTCTGTTGCAATTGTACAACCTAATACTCTGACCTTCTGACTCTCTTCGCCTTCCGAAATAATTTGTAAGTCTAAATATTAATGTATTCGTTTACTTATCCCTGATAAGTTATCACTTGTTTAAATATATTAAAAATCATTAAATAAACTAATTCAAATTTAAATATCTTCAGTGTTACTTGATAATAGTAAAAGTTTTTTAAATATCTGGGATATTTATCCCTAAAAAGCAGAAACTGCAGAGTAGTAGTCCAAAACATTCCTCGAAATATATAGTTGTGTTGATTAAAAGCCCAATGTGTTGCATCTTGGGTTATTGGCAGTAAAATTGTCAGAGTAGGAAGAAGTGGTCTTTGACCCAAAAATCCATTTATTACACTTGAAAGCATAAATACATAGATATCTAGCAGAAAATGGAGCTTGGATGTCAATTTGTCTGAGATCATAGAAGATTTGAGTCCATAAGACTTCTTTCTTCAATGATAGGCGTAGATCATGGAGTTTAAAGTCAAAATCATAAGTTTTTATGTAAAAGTAGATTTAATGTAGTCTGTAAATTAAATAACAGATGTTTTAGGTTTATTAGTGTTCTTAAGTGTCGTATAGCGAGTATACGATGAAAGGTCACAATTATTTTGGTAGTAATATCTATTTAAAACATTTTATTTTAGATTTTTTAACCAACTTGATATTATTATCGATCTACAAATAATTTTATATAATATACTGCAGATATTTGTTTTCTATCTTGTAGAAGCAAATATTACTGTTTATTAGATTTATTAAATGTATGAGGAACTCTCCCGCTTCATTGTAAAATGTGTTAAATAAATAAAAAGAACATACAACATTAGAACTTTTGTACCCTTACATTATTAATATTTGAAGAAGTATAATTAAACTTAATAAGATATATTACAAAAAATAATATATAATATTGATAATGATATTAAACAATTCTATATATCACATCATATTCTTGTATTAAGTTAGATGGTAATATCACTGTTTTAGAACCAACAATAAGGTTTTGATCGAAGTGGCATCAGCTACAGGATATTAAGCTTTATCAAGCAACAGTAGTTATTAATTAAATATTTTATTGAAACGCATGAGTGCTTTATTTACATTTATATTCAATTTAAATGATAAATAATAATTTAAATTAGATGCTAAAAAATTTGAGTAATGTAAAAGCCAAAATAAAACTAAACTATCATATGAATAAAGCAAAAATATTTGAATACTTAAGGGCTTAGACCCTCAAGAATAAATTGAAGATTATTGATTAATCGTAAAGCTAATCAAATGGAAAATGGAATATTGGTGAAATTGGTAAAGTTATTTTTAGGTAAAAGTAAATTATTTTGGTATATATTTAGAAAAAAAATTTTAATAATTGAGATGACCTGGAAAAAATGTAGTTACTAAATTTGTTACAATGTTGTAAAATTAACGTTATAATAGACGAGTCATAAAACAAAACGATTACAAAAGTATTGTGGAATTCGAGAGCAAACTTACACATCTCTGGGCTAGTGATAAAATAACTTTTGATGCCACTAAGGTGGGTTAGTTATTAAGTTTAATAGATAACACCCTCGGAAGCGTGTGATTGAAATAAAAGGTAAAGTCTAGGATGAGGTTATAAAATCCGCATAAAAAGAAACTTTAGTTGAAGTACAACCCTTAAAAATATGCTCAAGTAGTATCGGCGTTTACAAAGTCAACGATATTCAGAAACGCAGCATCGAAGTCGAGTAAACAACTTAAAGCTAAATCCAAAGATACCTTTGCCTATACCCAGCTTGAAAAAGTTTAATGAGGCAACAGTGAATAATGTTTCTAAGGTTGATGAGGTCGTGGATTAGCGTTTGGTAGAAGCTAAAGACAGAAGAGAGTACAATAGTCAGTCACGAATAAAGGAGTGTTACATTTGTAAATGGGTTTTATATGAAATATGTCAATTCCAAAGGGAAAAATACACATAATCAAATTTACAGCCCTGTGGAAAAGGATAATCGTATTAACTTGCTCGACATACCAAAAAACGAGAAAAATATTGAGAAAACATATACAATCGAAGATACAAAGTTTGACAATACCTCAGAAAGTAATACGAATAGGTATTAGGCAGACCAAGGCTAGAAGAAAACAATACTCATGAACATCAAGCTGAAAGTACTCCAGCGTTATCATAATCTACTAAATAGGAAAAATAGATAATTAACCAAGTCATAAATGCAAATTTAAAAACTTTAATTAGTTGTAAAATTAGAAAAAATGTACACTAATATACTTTTTTACAGGATTAGAGGGCTCGCTGTAACAATTAAATGTATACATTACACTTTTAAATAATGAAGACATTCTCAAATTCAATAAATAATTAAGCCAGATAATAAGGTAACAAACAGTAAAGTGAGAACCAATATTTAAATCGACACCTGTGGTCAATTATCGATACAGAGACAGCATGTTGGTTATAACTGTTAGGAATTGTTTTAAAATAAATTAAATAAATTCATGTTTATTATAATTTTCCATGACCAAATCAAGAAGGTTAGAAAATGAAATTGTAACCATATACAAATTACTAAAATGTAACTAAGTACAAATTAATTAAATGTAACTAAGTACAAATTATTAAATTAATCTAACCAAGTCAAGTAAAAATGAATTTCGCGATGAAATTCCGTTATAAAAATATTCACAGACCATTTTAGTAAATAAGAAACCTAGAAAGAATTCCGAAACTAATAATTCAAAGAATCGTCAGAATAACATGAATGACGCAATCATTGACACACTAAACTCACGGTAGTTAATCACATCAGTTACTCATAAGTTTAATAGTCAAATTTATAGTTTGATAGCAACTTTACTTAAGAAAATTTAATATGGAAAAATCTCTGGAGTAAAAGTATAAAAACCCTTTCGAAATCCATCGAAAGAGAACTTCAGAGAAAAATATCTTATTCACTATTGAATACCATATTTTACTAAATAATATAATAATAAAATTAATCAAGTCTTAACACTGATGTTTACAAATATAAACTTTTAATGTAATATTTGCTTATAACTTGATATTTAAATAATAAGTTATTATAGAATACTATAAAATAATAATAAGTTGTATACTCTATTATATGTTAAGATTGATAAACTAATACCATTTTAAAATTAAAAATTTAAAAATTAAAATTTTCTAATTAGTAGATGCCTTAATCTAGTTGGATTATACATAATCAAATTCATATAGCTAACAAGATTGTATTTTAGTTTTATTCATAGCAAAAATTACTGCTGAAAAAATATTCAAACATTCGTAAATGAGTTGAGCCACATATAAAAAACTATATATTTAACACTTTTAATATTACAATTATCTAAAGTTATATTTTTACTATATATGAATTTATACTCACTACTATCAGATGTAAACTGCTCAATATTTGTTAAATATTTTGATTACTGTATAATTTCATTGATTTAGTCTTATTTATATTTTTAGCTAAAGACTTGACCCCATAATATTATAATGTTAAGATATCATTATAGTTAGTGATTAATGGTTGAGGAAGTAGTATTTGGTTAGTATACTGCCATATCTACTTTGGATAGAGCTAATTTGGTTATTTTGACTTCTGCTAACTTTTCACTAATAATTTCTTTTATTGTTATTATTTTACAAATTTATTTGATATATATTTTATAAACTGATAATTCAGTGTAAAAAATTATAAATTTGGTGTTATAACCTATACTTAAGGACAAAATAATTATAAAATAACTCATTACTATTGTTATTCTTTTATTAAATTATGCCTTATTGTTGCATAAGTAAGTTCTATACATATAGTATCTATCAATTTATCTAATACTTGAAGACGGGCCATTGCCTGTTTTTGCTGCAATAAATTTTAGCGTATTGACACAATATATTGATATTTATTTAACCTATTATAATTCAATTCTTCTTGATATTTACAACTTTGCAATCGTTTGAAGCATTGATAAACAATTTAATAGCTGTTCGCCTATTTAAGGAATTCTTAACTTCTTTTCAACGAGATGAGAATTTAAGATTACAACGGTATAGGGATTGGTAATTAATAGGATTAAGGTTAGGGTAAGCGGAAGAATTAAATTATATCTATAAAAATATATATTGACTTAAAAGTCCTATGTTGAAATGAATAATTATGAATATATGGTTTGATATTAAGGACTACAGAAATAATTTCTAGTACAATACATTGTTCCTCCTCAGTTGTGATATGAATTAATATAATTGATTTTATGATTTGAATAGTATATTTATATTGAATCAAGTTTACTAAAGTAGAATTAATGAATTAGTAATGTAAAATATTTTTTAATAAACTCAAATTATGATTGTAGATTGTAATTGTATTATCATAACGGTCACTTGTAAATATAATTGAATTTAATATTTTAATATGTGCATATTTTATATTAATTTTTGCATATTGATACTTTATAACTATATATTAATGTTGTGATTGAATCAAATTTTAATGGTTATATCTTTATGATTTAGAAATATGAATAACCATGTATTGTTCTTCGTTGGTAGTTACATATTTATCTATTCGAAGCTGATTTAAAAATTTATATATTATTTATCTAATAATAGGTGTAGAAAGCTATATTTATTAAACTATTATTAAAATAATTAAAAATATTAAAGTTACTTAGTCAGCTGTTTGATATCGTTATGTATTTGCGAAAAGTATAAGAATAAATATTAATTCTAGAAACGATAATGATTATTTTCACTAAAAAAGGTATTTGAATAAATAGCATAATTTTTGAATCTTGGTACCTGAAAATATTTTTTAAATACAAGATAAAAATTTGGTTGATCAAACATAGTGCTAAGTAAAATTGATATTAGGTTGGTAATTTGAATTTCCAAAATTATTTTTCAGAGTTTGTGAGGTTGATTTAAAGTTCTGCCGATTCATGGAAAAATTACCATGAATACCGACTTTCCGTGTTGGAGCATCTATAGGAATAGGATTGGGGCTGGGTTTGAATCAGCCCTATAATTATCCTTGATATATTCGGCTTGGGCTTTTTTTAGCCCAAATTTTAGTATGTAATCACCAAGATTCGGTAATTTTTTACAAGCAATAATAAACCTTAAATTGTTACTTAGAGCAGTTAAGGATGCGTTGAGTTCATGTTTGATTCTTTGTAATATTTGGTAGTTTGAATGTTTGTTGTAGAATATTACTAATGGAACAATGTTTTTAGAAGGTTTATTGGTCGTTTTTAGCTATAATTTTCTAACATCGTATGTGTTTTTAATGAATATGTCATTTACGAATTTATGTTATATCATCGTGCTAGTAGTCGTTCTATGAATAATTATCGAATATCAACAAAGTCATTATTATCTGTGCATTGTCATAATATCAGTTTAGTACACCAGATATAACTGCTTTTTTAGTAGAAATGCTGTGTTTATAAAAAAATGGTACTTATCTGTATAGATTAAAAGGTTTTTGATACGTTTTGAAACTGATTTTAATTTCAGTATTTAAGTAAACAATTTTATCAAGGAAGTCTATAGTATTTACTGAATTGATAGCGAGGGTCATATTTATTTCAGGGATGCTGTTGTTGGCGATGTGTATAAGTTTGGATAAATTGTCTTTGTGAGTTACTGTTTGAAATGGCCAATTCCCGTTAATAATTATAGTTACATTTTGGCTTATGAAAAATTTAACCTATTATATTATTTCATTTCCGGCATTCGAAAATGTCATCCGACATGAAATTATGTTAGTTTAATACACCATCAAATATCAAATTTATTTATATAATATTTACAAAATAAATTCAAGAAATTTTAAATGATTAAATTTACAATAAACCATGGTAAAACTGGATAGTCAAAATTATAGAAAATTTGAATAACAAAATCAATGATTTAAGAGATAATAATATCTATGCCAAAATCATTAAGTAAATCAATGCTAAAATTGATATACAAAATTAATGTTAAAATTTATATACTAAATCAATGCTAAATTGATATACAAAATTAATGTTTAAATTTATATACTAAATCAATGTTAAAATCGATATACTAAATCGATGTTAAAATCAACAAATGAAAATCATAAGTTTTACGATAAGTAGATACCTAATCAAATTTAATTGCCAAAATTTATTGTCTTTAAGTTTGCTTCATAGTTAAATTCACTGATAAAAAATTTTTTAAACCTTTCGAAATTCTTTTGGGTTAATAATAAAAATATAAATTTATTAATTCATCTAAATATATAATATTCTAAATACCTACTTCTTTTGATAAATACATAATAAGCATAACCAACCCATAGTCTCAGTTTAAGCAGCTCGTTGTTTATAACAAATATCAAAAATATATCGTTAATATATCTGTGTAATGAAGGCAATATTATTTTAAAATATTTTATATACGTTGAAGAATAGTATAGCCCATTGGACAGCAGCATTTGATCCCATTGCGATACCAATGGTTTATTTAAATACAGTTTTATTATACAAAAAATAGTTGGATTCACAAATGGTATTTGTGGGATCAGTTAGTTATTGAGATTTGGTCAATTTAAGAATAGTACTGACAAATTTTTGATTCTAATTAATGATTTTAAGTATCAACATCGAATGATCCTATGATGTAGTTATTAGGAATAGCTTTGTTTTCAAGTGTTTGATCAATTCTAGATAATTTTTTAGATTACTGGGTTTTCTTATTCAATTAATATATTCTATTGTTTTATATAGAATCTTTATTATCCAATTGGTAGCAGATGTAATTGGTCGAAATTCAATTATCGTTAAATGGATTTTAATTAATATGTAGTTATTCGGTAATTGGATATAATTGTCTTTATGTAGTAGACTTATTAGCTTTTTTGATAATATATTGTTGAGAAGTTGTTAATTAGAATTTATAGATGAATTATAAAATACTTAATAATCGATGTCATCTGCGTTATCACGAATTTGTACATAATTTTTAGTTTGTTTTATATTTTCTATACTTGTTTGTGATAATCTATTGTATCCATAATTACAGGGCCATGTGATATTAATATATTATGTTAATAATTCCGTCATGGTTGATATCATTGATAACTTTTGGTATAAAGATTTAGTTTTCACTGTGAGTTTAGAGTGATGAAATATAATAGTTTTTACTCAAGCATTTCAGTATAATTTCTTAATAATTTGTCATCAACGTTGTTAGAATATATTTATCATGTGATAAAATGACGAGTGGTATTATAAAAAGAAAGATCAATGTTATGTATTTCATTGTTGAGTTATTGAGATATGTGTTTAAAGCAATTGTTAAATATAAGTAGTTTACTATCAGATTTGGAAGTCATGCTGTGAAAAAAGTAACTGTATCTCGATATTTTTTAGTTGACTTTGTTGTATTTTATTAAAATTACTTAGAAATTGTTGATGTTATTGATGTCTGAAGTGAAAACAGTATTTTACTTTCCTTTTGAATATTATTTTGTGGTTCATTCTTTGGCGCCATGTGAACTTTTGTGTAGATTTATGTTGTAGATTACTCTTTATTTATTGTTAATTGAATGTCTTTTGTTGGATTTGTAGTTTTTTTCTTTCCTTTATTGTTTTTTCTACTGTAGTATATTAGTGATATTTTGGTTTTGTTGGTTGATGGTTTCGACGCAATTTGTTACCATAATATATATCTATGTCCTTTTAAACTAGCTTGTGTATCTACGGTCATCGAGTTTTGTTCTAGTTTTTGTCACTTTATAGCCTTCTTAGCTTCAACAATTTATTGATTTTTTAGTTTTCTTGAGTTGAAATTAATCTTAAAAATTTGAAGATAAATATAAAAGATATTGAGGAGGTCAGCTTCAAATTTTGTAATTGTATCAGCAAGTGAAGTATTAGAAGCAATGATTTTAAATCTAAAGTGAAGTTTGTATTGAGTTCTTTACTTTAAATGTTTAATAGTGTCATGAACTTGTTTATTTTGGTGTAATTTGGTAATTATTAAGTATACTATAATATATATTAATTGTTGAAACTTGTTGTCAGATAATTTTTCAGAAGGAATAATAAATGCTATATAAACTTTTTGTTTGAATATATAAATATATATTTAAGACTAAAATGTAGCATAAATAGAAAGTAGTTATAATTAAAATACTTTAAAGTTGTATTTTGTGCTAGTTTCAATATTGTACATGTTTAAAAACATATTTCTGATTCATCCAAATCATGTTTGATATTGTTTGTTGATTTAAATTGAAACTTTTTATTATTAGTTTATGACAGTATTCCCTCTCTTAGTGTCGATCTCTGAGCGACATTGGTTTATTCGGGTTTTCATTATGGTACTTTTCCACAAGTTCTTTTGTATTTGTTAGATGTTCGGCTGGTTACCAAGTTCTTTCGCTTGCGTCGTACCCTTTCCAGTCCACTAGATATTGTAGTTTATTATATTTAATACAACTGTCTAATATTTGTTCGACTTCGTATTCTGATATTCTATCAACTAGTACCGGTAATGGAGCTTCCTGAATTCGGCCTTCAATAGTGTTGTTAGTTACTGGTTCTAGAAGGGAAACGTGAAAGACAGGATGTACTTTCATAGCCGTAGGAAGTTGAAGTTCGTATGCTACTTTGCTTAATTTTATAACTATTGTGAATGGACAATTTAGTATAATCTAGTATGTTATTTGGTCTGTTAGTTTTAATATGTTTTCTATTTAACCACACTTTTGATCCTATATTAAACTTGGGTTTTGCTTGTCTGTTTTTATCATATGCTTTAGCATATCTTTCATTTACATTTTTAATATTATTTATAAGTTCCTTGTAAATTTGTGACATTTTCTGAATTAAATCTGTGATTATGGGCGAGTAACTGGGTGAAGTCAAAATATTTGATCGAAATATTGAAGGATGATATCCAGTATTAGCGTAGAATGGTGAAAATTTTGTAGTTGAGTGTTGTGAGTTATTAGTTGCAAATTCTGCGAGTGCTAATAAATAATGCCAGTTTGTTTGGTTGTAGTTACAATAAATTCTGATATACTGTTCTAAAACTTGGTTTACTCGTTCCATTTGATCATCCGTTTGTATATGGTAAGCTGTTGACATATTTAATTTTATATTTAATACTTTGGTAATAGTATTCCAAAATTTATAAGTGAAGATAGAACCTCTATCAGAGACGATATCTTTTGGCAGTCCGTGAAGTTTAAATATGTTATTGATAAATAGTTTTGCTGTTTGTGGTGCGTTGATATTGCT
>LSSK01001428.1:0-12922 GCA_001969505.1 Zancudomyces culisetae
CAAAAGATTCTACTAAAATGAGGAAAGGAAGTGTTACATTGCTAAACATTCTGAATCCGTCTCATGAAAACGATCAAAAAAGCGAAGGGATGGCCGAAAATAATAAAAAAATTGAGGAATCTGGTAAAAAAAACAAACCAAAGTACAGATGCAGTATATGTGGTCTTGGTTTTGCACGCAATACAAGTTTAAAGTCGCATCTTCTTATTCATTCAGTCCTGAAACCGTTTGTATGCAATGTGTGTAATATGCAGTTCAGGAGACAACAAGATTTGAAAAGACACTCAAAGCTTCATACTGGAGAAAAGCCACATAGGTGCCTCAAATGTAACAGAAGGTTTGCAAGGCTCGATGCATTAAACAGACATCTAAAGAGTGAGACTGTTCATTCTTCAAAACAAACATTGAATGTAAGCAAGCAGATTGTAATAAAGAACACCAAGATTTCAAACTCAGCGAAAAAAATTGACGGCGAGGCTCTACGACAATCAGTAAAACAAGGAGTACAATCCCCTCAAAATGTTTTTGATAGAAAAAGAGAGCAAACTATTAAAAACGTTGAACCACTGAAGTTTAGAAGGTTTAGTTTAGATCATGGTGATGCAAATAACGCTGAATCATGTCATATCCTGGGTGCCACAGTATCTGAAGTATCTGGTCTTACAAATAATGTTTTTATGAATGATAAGAGAATAGATCAATCAGAGTTAGAAAAAAACCCTAGTCTTATCAAAGATATCAAGTGCAGTGTCTTCAGAACAAAAAAATATGATGTCCCTATAAACATCACAGATCAATCAAACAAGGTTGGTAATGCGTGGGATTATCACAATAACAAAGGGCGCCCCTTCCCTTATTCGCTATCGCCACCAGCAGGTTATTTTTATAATTACAATCATAATGATAAAAGTTTAGGTGCACTAAACTATTTTAAAGATACTTCCATGAAAAGGCCAGGTGCAGAATTAATTAACACAGCAGATAAATGCCAAAATAGGCCAGTAGGAATAAGAGAACATGCAGAATATGGTCATCGTCGAGATTTACATATAGATAGAAGACACAGTACCACATCACTACTTAATACTGAGAGAAGAGTGATACAAAATGTCAGTACTTCAAACGCACGGTATACCAAATTTAGTGGTTCAAAAGAGGTTGAAAATCTCGAGTTCAAACTCTTGCTGAACAACATATTTCCAAAGTTACAATATATTACCACGCATGTTGATAGGCTAGAAAAGATGGTAGAAAGATTAGTTAGAAACAGTGAAAAAAATATTCAATGACCAACAAGTAAATACTGATTCTTCAAAGTCGCTTTTTCATCGTTTTTCATTTTTCTGTTTTTCCATTTATCCCGTATAAAGTCATTAACATTAGAATTTACGGCGCTAATGTCCCTAAAGCCTTATTTATATGTTTGAGATCATTTTCATGCCAAGATATTTTATGCAACATGTTAATCTCTGGGAGTTAAATGTGGCTGTAAAAATAAATAAAATAAAACATTTGCTTGAGTTTACCGAAAACAAAATTGTGAACATAAGGGTGGATTGGTATATTAAGCCATAATGACCGAAAACTCAAATTTATGAATGCGAGCCGTACCTACTATGACTAAAATTATTCTACAAGTTACACAGCGTATCCGCTTTTCTCCTTGCTATGACGTCTGCATTATGTAATGTAATTCAGCTACCATATTTCTATTGGCCAGTTAAAGGTTTTTCTGCAATAGGAACAGATAGGAGTCAGATACATTTCTCTAGGAGCGTCTGACACTAAAAACAGGAAAAATCCTTTTTTTTTCTTTTTATTTTTACTGAAAAAGTCGAATATGGGTATATGTACGTATGCTGACTTTGCTCAAGCTAGAAAGGGTAGAGTGGTACGTACATTAAAATCTTTGCTTCCATAAAGAGGAAACTGGACTACACAAGTATCTCGCCCAAAGCTTCCATGTCCTTTTTTGAGCATAGAAGTCAGAAGCCTCATGTTGTAGTAGAAATCTTAATAAGTATCTTTTATGTTATTTACAACACATTACGCAAACAAAACAAGATCAAGTATACCATATATATTTTCCCATTTTTACAACTTGTACCCTTCTTATTTTCATGAACTAAACACAAAAAAGGTGATCTTTGTATAACTAGTGCTTGTAAGAATGTCATCTGTAATAAAAAGTGAAAAAAAAACTTTTTTTTGAAAGAGGGAGTATATCACGATTTCCTGCAGACATTTTCTAGTTAAACTTTGACAAAGTCAGATGTCCTCCAAGCAGGTTTGATGTCGTTTTAATTACTAACCTATCATTGATAAACATCCCGTCTCCATGTTTAACAGAGATAGATGCATAGAACTTGTTACTTCTTAGTAATGCTAAGCAGAGTAATATTCACGCGTGTTCTCATGTACGCTGTTGAAAGCAACCTTGTGTGAATTGTGTGAGTATTCGATTGACACAAACAAAAGTGAGATAGCAAATATTTGTATGAATGAAGCCAGAATAGCAATTTTACGAGGAAATGGGGTGATGGTAACTGAAATGAAATTTGGCTAGACTTTACTCGAAAAAAAAACCTTCTTTGTATTCTCGTTTTGGTAACTAAAAAAAAACGAGAATGAGAAAGGAAGGGGAGGTTGTGTTTTCTTTTAGCGGGTGGAGTTTTTCCATAGCCTGGTACATTTACTCTTTTGATCAAACCAAACCTTCACATTTTTTCACCAAGTGAGTGGTTCGATGTGGCATACAACAAGTTTTTAAAAATTTGTAAAGATGCAGAAAGGCATGGTTAATTTTCTTTGTACAGTAGAACGACTGTATGCACTATGCACGTCTTACAAATTGGAATATAGACATGAAGCTAAATGGCTCCCTTCTACTAGTTCGATGTCTAATTAGGAAAGCTGTTTACAAAACCGGAAAGAAAGATTTTATCTTTTCTCCATCGTTCTTACCTGGTCGTACCTTTTTGTTTATTCGCCCTTTTATTTTATTGTTATTATTGTTCTAGTTGCAGCCTTGTGCTTTTGGGTTTATGTTATCGAAATAAGGATGAGCTCGGATGCGTATATATTGCCTAAGGATCCTCATCAAAGAACTTTTTATTTTTTACTTATGTTTATCCATATGTACATTGGAGTATGTCTGAAGAACTGCGTCGTTAAAAAGGTAATAATAAGTAATAATTCAACTACAAAGCATAAGATTGAAAGTATAATCAACAGAAACAATATAATAGTAATCTGCAGGTCCCATAATAAGCATCTTACTTTTGCCTAACTTTTGTTATTATTTTGAATGCGGCGAAGCATATTTGGATGAACAAGCATAATCTAGGATAGAAAATTATTGATACTAATAAGTACCAAAAAAGAAATAACTGAGCTAGTGTAATATATAAGCAAAATATAATCAAGATGCCCAGAACTAAATCAAAAGATGGTTCGCAGGGTTTGCAAAAGAAGATAGGTAAAGCTGGTCATGCTAAAAAGACGCCCAAAGTAATCAAGAGTAAAAAAGTAAAAACAAATGTAAAAGTAGGTGATAACATAAATGGAATGAACATTGGTACTGGCACCAGTACGGGTGTTGACATTTGCGCTGATGTTGGTACTAATAATGATATTAGCTTGTGTGTCAACAACACGGATCTCAATAAAAACGAAAATAAAAATGAAAATGAAAATGAAAACAGTGTGTGTTATTACCAGGTGAACGGGTCAATGGGTGAGGGATATGATCTTTCTCATTTGTGCAATTCCATCAATGCAATGAGGAAGTTTGAAAGGTTTAAAAACCAACTAAAACAACACTATCCAACTTACCCATTTACCAATTATTACCTAAAATCAAATTCTGGTGTTAAAAATATTGGAAAGTATTTACGAGGAAGAAGCCAGAAAAACTCGCTAACTACGACAAACTGGAAGGAAGAAAACACAAAAACCCTGAACTTTGAGTATGAAAATATAACAGTGGCAAGAAGACAAGATAACAATATGATCAACGGTACAAAGCTACTCAATGTAACTAAAATGACACGAGGTAAAAGGGATGGTATTCTAAAAGCTGAGCAAGAAAGAAAGGTGATTAAGACGGGTTCTATGTATCTGAAAGGTGTGTGGATTACTTTTGAAAGGGCAAAATTTCTAGCCGAAAAGCACGGTATATACGAGCCCCTGAAGCCGTTATTTGAGACGGAAGTTGCCATGAAAAAAGATATCCTCAAGCCCGAAATCCTTAAGCCCGAAACCTTTAAGCCTGAAAAAACCAAGCCACAGTACCCTCAGTCATGGAGCAACGAGTCCAATTATGCACCTGAAAATTACGAAGTTGATCACCAAAACGAGAACATTTTAAGTTATAGCGATTGTGGTGTTGGTAGTACCATTGGCTATGGAAGTGCTTTATTCCCTAAAAAAATAAACGAACCAATACCATTAGTGCAGAACAATATCTCATCAGGTTGGGTAAATACCGATCAAATACTACACAGATTGGAAACGACCAACATATCTGATGGTGCTGAAAAAATGGAGGGATTCCAAACGGGCAACGACAACGCTACAGCAAATGAAGAGTTTGAATATGAACGTAGATTCAGAGTTAGCCCTCTGAGCCTTTCTTGTAACCAGGTACAGAATAATTATGCGTACAACCACTGGGAGGGTACCTCAAACCCGTATCTAGCTAATATATGCCACAACCCGTATGATGATGATATTAATACAACGATACCTCTAAACTACAGAAATTATGGTTTGAACAATCGCATAACAGACCAGAATAGCGAAACACACCCTTTTTATCACTTTCAGAATTATACCTCAAACTTTCCCAACAACTACCAAACTAGTCTTGCAAACTTGGTGGAGACAGCAGAGGACTATAAAAACAACGATGGAGTTGCTGAAGGACCTGAGGTAAACTTCGGAAATCATGACCCTCTTTATCACGAGGACAAGTTTGAAGCTGTAAAAACGCCAGATAGGACTGACTTTCAAAATACAATATATGAAAATGATCAGGAATTTGAATTACCTTATCCTATAAACCTAATGCAAACAAGTCTGGGTGATTATAACCAAAATTTAAATCCGTTACTACTAAGTCAAAATTCCTATTTTCAGGGACATGATCTGTAAAAAACACGTATTGTATTTACAATTGTATTTCGGATTTATAGCGTAATTCTGGATATATGATATAATATTATGTTTGTTTTTTCGCAATTATGCTATTCATTTTATACTCAAAAAGTCTATTTAAGAGAAAATAAAAACGTGATAAATCCATCAGATAAAAAGTGTACAAGCCGAGAAATAATAAACAAGTAACTCTTATTCATAGACTATCAACATCAAAACATCAAAACATCAAAACCTGCGTATCCTATATTGTAATACAGGGAAGAAAAGGGTGGTATGTATTTTCATTTTAGCTCCATATAGAGAATATGGTTAATTCATTAACCTGATTTAATAACAAATAGGGAAACTACGCTCTTATTATTGTATAAAGCCAAGCTATCTAAAATCGGATAGTTATAACCTAAACGCTGTATAATCATAGGCGCATAAAACCCTTTGGTTATTGGTAATTATAGTCAAAATTTGCAATGCAATTTATTGAATTTTAAAGAAAATAGAATTATCGAAAGTACTAGCATATAAAGTCAAATAAGCCAAGTACTCACACCAATCCCTTAGAAAGTTTACTAAGGTAGCTTTTGTACCAATCCTGGAAAACCTTTGAGGGAATCACCTGTGTTTGAGGTGAGATGCTGAGACCTGCAAATGGTTGATTGGAGGAAAGGGATCCCAAGTTGGTGGAAAAAGACATACAATAATCGAACAGACTCTGTAACATTTTCTGGGAAGCAGACGCCTCTCTCTCAGTGCCAGTGGTTTTAGATAAAACCAGTTGAGAGCGGTGTTGTTCGTTAGCTATTTGCACAGTGTTTTCCGGTTCAATTGAAATCCCAACCTCAGCAATCAAGCCAGTTTCAACTTCGGGTGCTGATTCGGCAAGATTTTTAACTTTGAATATCGCACTCGGCTTTTCATTCGAAACACTATACGAATAATATATAATACATGTAAATCTGCATAGGCAACTGCCTACTAACGCTTGTGATTTGTAAATAGTAGTTTTAAAAAAAAGATACACTGTGATGGTAATTCCACCCGATTCATGACGGTTTAAGCAGTACTCTGATTAAAAGGCTTCCATATCAACTTTACTTACATTCCTAAGAACTTCCATTCACTAGCAGGCCACCGAAAATGAACAGTTGCAGCGTAGCCTGGGTTGAAGGGAATTGTCCCGAGCAAAAATACTACTATGTGGTTCGCGAGTTGTGGTTCTGGAATTTTAAACACAAATTGATGTTCCCCGACTTGGTCTAGATCGGTTTGAACCTATTATTGATTCAAAACTTAAGGTCAAATATTTTCGCCAACTCGATTTTTTCGATAATAATGTATTTTTGTTTTAAATTTTGTTTTTCCAAGGTAAATAAGAAAAATAATAAAGAAACTTACCAGTCTTCCAGCAACTATGCAGCCAAACATGATGATTTCGTGTTATAATAATACAGTTTTTTTTAGACTTTTTTAAAAGATCGAGGGTTGGTATATCAAAAAGCAAGTAGGAAGTAAAGACCATAAAACATAACAAAATAATTTACATATGAAAAGGTGGTTATTTGGATTTTGATTCCAGAAAACTAGGGTAATAGGTTTCAGTGTTTTCCAAATTACAATTGGTAATTGGGGACCATCAAAAATTATGGAAGTTTTATTGGAGTTGGAAATGGCGAGATATTTTGCCTAGAGCTAAGTAAAAATCATATAAAAAGCTAGTAGTATCAAAAACGTATTTTACCAGGAGGGCAGGAATACCAAAACAAGTAAAAGCAGAGATGGGTCAACTGAACATTCTTCCGAAAAAGAGGTACGTTTAAATACCAAACTAGCAGAATATTTGTCTGATAGATAGATAGATATATATTTATTTAAAAATAAACATAGCTGGCACGTTTACAATGTTGAAAATCAAGAACGAGTTTTGAAAGACCAAAAAAAAGCTGAGCTTGGACTAAATGAACAGGAGAAAAAGCGTAAGCAACTAGTAAGTACCTCGGGTAATGTCTATTTTAGTTTATAATTAGACTAGTTTTGCTATAAAAAAGGCATCGAGTTATATGATTGAAAATAAAAAACTTAATCTTTCCAAATTGAACAGGAGGCTGAGAGTAGAATAGAGAAACTCAGAAAAAGGGCAAAGGGAGGAGGAGAAAAAGCAGCAAAGGAGGGAATAAAAGCAAACAGCGAGCGACACAAGTGCGAAAGCATTAATTTTTGGAAGGAACATGAAGAAAAGGTAAGAAAGTAGTTGAGATACGGGGGAAAAGGAAAACCAAGATTGAAGGTGAGGCAAACTGGGCTGAAGAGTAGTATGCTGGTGAAATTATTTTTATCTTCCTTAAAGAATAATATGGAATTCGGATAGGGTGCATTGGTGAAAGACAAAGAATATGAAAAAGAAAGAGTAGAAGAGAGAAACAAAGCCCGAATCATACCATATACCAAACTGGGGGGCACATATAACGAGGATAAAAACAAACCGTGGTGGGCATCAGTCCGTGGTAAGACCAAAGAGAAGGTGGGGGAAAGTAGTAAAAATTTTGGCTACGCAGAAATAAGTAAGCGCGATATGAGTGAGGCTAGGAAACCAAAGATAAACATTTCTGAAGATCCTCTAGAGATGATCAAAGCTAATAGAAAAAGGGTTCGTGAAAAAAATGCAAAGATCGGTAGTAAAGATGAATTTTTCGGAGAGCAGATTCTCAACAAAAGCGAAATAGGGTATGCAAGATTAAGGGAGAATAATGGCTACAGCTCATATAGCACACCAGGGCGCAGAAAGGGGAGGTATTCCTGAAAATGGAACGAACTATACACTATGATATGTGCACTGATTTTGACTGCATTCTCTCTACCAGTTTAGCCATATAACAACCAGGGGTGAGGGCGTGTGCACATGATAAACATCGATTTAGCACATGTGTACTATAATTATCTAGTCTAGTTTTCTGTGGGATTGTAGAATTTATTTTGTACTAGTAATTTTGCTTGTAAAATTTTCGAGTATATTTCAAGGATCTACAGTTATAGGAGTTTCTATAAGGAATTAAATGTGAAACAATAGCAAGATGGTAGGGCGATTATTTCAGCGTTTAAAAGCCCGTGTATCCAGCTATTCGAACATGTAAAACATTAATGCAAACCAGTTAAACAGAGTTTTATTACGCCACGCACCCTAATTTGCTAGTCAGTGCGATGGCTATACCAGAACCAAGTACAGATATTTCGGTGCAGTAAGTATCGTTCTAAACACAAAGCGTAGTGTTTCATGGCTAACATAGCTTCTGGAAATCTGGGTTTATTATGTAGTTCTTTGAGAGCTTTTCGGATTTTTTTCACATTTTAAAAATAAAAAAGAAATTCTCCTCATTGTTTTGCCCAGAAACTAGGCTACCCAATCAAACAGGCAAATTCTGAACAGCATGGCGATTCAGAAAAATTTAAATCAAAAAAAAGATATCCATCCAAAAAAAGCTAAAACTGGGAAATTCTTTGCTTTTTTAATGTATAATAAAAGGATAGGTAGAAAAAGGTAATAGATAAAGATGTCGAATAGCTTAAGAAAAGAGGTTTTAAAAATTTATAGACAGTTGCTCAAAACTGAACGAAGCACTTTTAAGGGTAAACTAGGTTTTTCTTAATAGTTGTCCATTCTACTTTCGGAAAATCTGTATCAATAATTATGTGTGAGCTAAAATAAGTGTATATTTGCGAAAAATAGGCGATCAAAAAACGATGATTGGTAAGCTATGGACTATGTATTAGTGCATATGTATTTTCTGAAGATGAAAGGTCACTAAAAATCTACCATTGAACAGCTGCATTTGAAAAAACCAAGTCCGAATTCCAAGCGCACAAAAACCTGACTGACGAAAAAGAAATAAGCAAGGTACATTCACATCGAATTTCAAACGATAGATCCACTTAAAAAGATGCATTAATGTTAATAGAAGCTGAAACGTGCCAATGAAATCGAAATGGTTATAAGGAAACTTGTAGTACAGGGGATTGAATCAGAAGAGAAACCTGGTGTATATAGTAATGAATTTCACTAAAAATTCGCTTGTTTGTGACTCTCATACTTTGTTATTTATATAAAGACGCATTTTAATGACCAATATTCTCTTATTTTAAACGTATAGAACTAAGGCTAACATCAGAGCACGAAAAGATAAAGAGCGACGACATAACCGATGAAATCCGCAAAAAGTATAAGTAGAGTGGTGTAGCGATGTGTTTATTCTTTACCCGATCAGAACTGAGGAGCTTTTCTTTTTATTTTATTCAAAACTTTGAAAAGAATTACTTTAGATCACTCAATAAAATAAGCGCGCTTTTTGTCCAATTACTATGGTTCAGTAGACGATTGAGAAAAAAGGTGCTATGAAACCATAATTTTGAATACGATTCGACAAGAGCCTTCAAGATATGTTATCTTTGGGAAGGATTGAGCTGAAGGTAGCTGTTTGGAACTAAAGCATATAGCAACATTTGATACCAAAAACATCATATGGAAGCGACGGGTGTTGATCTTTTTGGACTTTTTCAAATATCCCGGAATCTTGATAACTATTGGTATGGTGATAAGCAGAACAATCTTACGTTCATATATATCATTATTCACATACTTTTTTTTGGTATAAAATGATTGTACAACGAATATATTCGCGACCCGTATCAATGAGCAATAGTGGTATTTGGGTATTCATCAACTAAAGTGATGAGCACATGATTCGTATCTGCATTTTTTTTTTGCGATATTGCAGCTCTATATCTCTGAGCCAATCCTGACCTTTTTTTTAAAAAAAAAGTTGAGCATGTTTGGTGAGTTATTGTTGCGGAGCAAATAAAATTAATAAAGATAATTATATCTTTAAATAACAAAGCAGAGTTAGCATCGATTGAGATGTTGAGGCAAATGAAGTTATCCATATCTAAAAAATATAATTCCTATCAAAGCAGTTACCCGTTTATTTGCTTACCTAGATAACTGGAAATGCAGCATCCTATTTATCACAGCCATTCAGCAAGACAGTCATAATACTGTTTGTGCTTTAAGGCAATACAGTATTGTTTGTGACCTCTCACCTCCCTAATGGTTTGGACGAAAGTTATATACATGTAAAACTCTTCATGGAAAACGCCAACTTATTGTGTTTGCCTCCGCCTCCCACGATCTTTATTTGCTAGCTATGGTCAACTTCTAATTGAAAGTAACTTGCTAAAATAACAACAGCCACATAACCCGCCTTGAAAAAAAATCGGTGTTTGGAATTCATTTTGATTTGCTGGTTTATATTGCGAGTTTAATGAACCAACCAGATGCTGAACCTATTTTAATGGGAACGTTTAAAGCCCGTCAATAGATTTGAAATAAAATATATCACCAATTAGGCAAAATGAGAGCATAAAAACGGCTATGTAATAAAGTCATTGGTGATAAATGGGTTGTGACTGTTCAGGTTTATAATAGCTGAGTCTCGTGCCTAGCCAAACCGCTTTAATAATAAATAGACGGATTTTCAAATTGAAAAAAGTGCGGAGGGTTAATTTACATAATTCGGCTGAACAATATTACACTAACAAAGTACAGTTTATTAAGAAAATAACATTCAAAGATGGCTGATCAAAGTGTTCCGTTGTCATTAAGACGCAAAATCGTTATAATCTACAACAGCGATGACTTGGTGCCCGCCAGCGTAGAAGAACGAGAGCAAGGTGGTTATGATGCCAAAATTCGTAACGCTCAAAAGGTAGCGGCATGGTAAGTCGGGTATATGATTTGTACTGTTCTTCCTTCGTATTTCTTTATTTTTTCTGTTTGTCTTTTTTCAAGTCTGGGCAGGAAGGGCCCAGTAATAGAATTTAAAATGTCGCACGCTTACAACAAAGAAGGAAAAATAAATAGGACTGCACAAAATATTATCAAGAAGGAGTCCGACCATTTATTTTTGACCTGTGTAATCACAGAAAAGAAGGCCTTTGATCCTGCAGTGGTATCTGAAATGCTGAGCAGTAAGACATATTTTCACTAATAACATATCAAAAAGCTGGTTGAGAACTCTTCAAAGAAATCAGCCTATAGCTAAAACATTCGCTGTTTTTATTTCTCTGTAGATATCTTGGGTGATGAAGAGCCTAGAATCGATAAAAAGGTAAAAGATCCTTTTTTTTAATGTATATAAATGGTGTAGGTGGAAGTGAAAACAGGAGATAAATTTGTAAACATAACACCAGTCTTGATATATAGTTTGATGTGATATTAATATGATTTTATAGGCCATAGTTGAGGAGGAACTAGCAAAACTAGCCAAAAAGCTTTACGATAGTGGGGTAAGATAAAGAGATTCGTCAAATAGCACCAATGGGTTACTTTATTTACATCGTTTTGGCTGTATCTGTGATTATCTTTGATTATTTAAACTTAGGTTTCGGCTTCGGTTGATGTTCGTGTTGGCAATTCTGTTGAACCAAGTGTCTTTATTGAGGAGCACAATGCTCAGCTTGCAATTTGCCAATACCCCGAATTGGGATTCCTTGAAAGGTAATTATACCCGCTTATTTTTATATAAATAAGTATAATACATCTTAAATCGTTAAGTGCATAAATTGCAGTAACAGAGGCTGATCGGTATCGTAACCTTAATACTACATAGAACATTCTCATCAAGCTGGGTAGAGAGCTTGTACAAAAACACAAATTGCCCGGTACTTGCACTTAAGAGTACTACTCTTACCGACGATCTTTTGAGCCAGCTTTCTGGTGCTTAGCTTTGTTGCTAGGGTTTCAACTTTTTCTTTAGTTTATTTTTAATAGTGAGTAGTAACTGAATAGTATGAGCTAAAAGCTAAGTGCGAAAAGTAGTATTACTTTAGCTCTGTTCTCCGAGGAGTACTATTGTACCTAATAAAGGCAAAGTAAATACGCTGATAAACCTAGACTCTTTTTTTACTATTGTTATTTTCGATGGTGTTTAGAATATTGATACTGGAGGTGATAACCATTAACAAGGGAATCAAGAAGAATGGAAAATAAAAGCCAAAAAGCAACAACTTGCTGTTGAAACTGACAACAGAATTATCGTACCCAAAAAACAAATTTGCAAATACAGGAATAGTGGTGGTAGCGACATGTGTGCCGTATACTACATAGAGCAAATCTTTGTGTACCTTAAAGTCCTTGTAGACAGCAATTAGTAATATTATAATCACCAACAGCGGGACCTGAAAAAACAACTCCAGTGCCAAGAGACTATGAAACCATAAATACCTTACGTCTCCAACCCTATGCTCCAGCGAAAAGATCTTATCGTTCAGTACATTTGTTAAAATGTTGTTTAGCTTCAATTGGAAATCGGTGATTAGGTGTCGTGGAAATAGCGGAACCGTATCTGTGAGGAAAGCAAAAGTTAGATGTAGCACACAGTATAATAGAACAATTTTATCGAATGTTTTCGTTTTCGGGTTACTCATTTTGTTTGATTGCTTTGTTTGTAGGTTATAGTTTGATTATTATAGTATTAAAAAGTTGTGAGGAAGATCAAATTATACGAGCAATTTAAACTGGCGAGAAAAGCTGAATCACTCGACTATTTTTTATGGCAAAACATATTTTGCAATGTCAACTAATTAATTGGTATTGGAAAAAAAAGGCAAAGATTATTTTATTCCGATAAATAACTCGAGGCATTATTGATAAAACCAGGATGGCTAGTTTTGCCAATATAACACAATACAAGACAAAAGTACAAAAGAAGATACAAGA
>LSSK01001429.1:0-20344 GCA_001969505.1 Zancudomyces culisetae
GGGATATAAAAAAAAAAAACTGATCAAAAAGATTCCTCCATAGCTGTTGGGTTCATATAAGATCGACTCATTAAGTACCAGACAACATATTCCACCCTTGTACAATACACACTTCCAAGATACGACTTTTTCTTGTTTTGGTCAAATTACAAATTTTATTAAAAATAAAACTAAACAAAACCATCATATAAAACTTGTCAAATTTCAATTCAATCCAGGCAATATTTATGTACTGGTGTTCTTTTATACTGATATGGACAAAATCAAAATTAAATCAAGCTATAATATACTTAGGCTCTGATTGTCTTGAGGTAGTTTTCTAGAGGACCGCGCTCGTCAAGGTATTTAACGTGACAACCGTCTGGTTGCAACTTTCCGGCACTTCTAGCCTCAATGTAATCTTCACGTGAAAGCTTGGTGAAGCCCCACTTCTTGGAGATGATCAACTTTTGTCTTCCTGGGAACTTGTACTTGGCACGACGAAGAGCCTCCATGACAACATCCTTGTTGTTGTCTCTGGTACGGACTGAAAGCAAGATTTGACCGATCTTGACACGTGCGACGGTTCCGTATGGCTTTCCGAAAGCACCACGCATACCGGTTTGGAGTCTATCAGCTCCGGCACATGACAACATCTTGTTGATGCGCAATACGTGGAATGGGTGGACACGTACACGGAGATGGAATGAGTCCTTTCCTGCAACCTTGGTGATGTATTTGTTACAACAGATACGGGCAGCTTCAAGAGCCTCAGATGAGATTTGTTGGAGCTCGTCTGAGATCATGTGAACGCAAAGTGGGAATTCGTCAACTCCTGCCTTCTTTCTTCCAAGATCGAAGATGCGGATCTTTGGATCTGGTACACCACGGCAGAATCTTGACTTTGGATATGGCTTGTTCTTGCAATATCTGTAACAACGTGCTGGACGACGACCCATTTTCGATTATCTATAATAAAAAGCAGCAAATAATTAGCAAATATTATACACAAAATGTATATGTATAGTGTTGATATTTGTGTTGTAGGGGATGGTTGGAGCAAGACATGTTCAAATACTCTGGTAGTGTTATTCTTAACGTAAAATACTTGTTAGCGTTGCTATTTTTCTTTCGACAAAATAAAGGATAACAGTTTTCATCAAAATCACATCGCTTTAAAACAAATCCAATAAAACAAAATTGAATGAATCCGTATACCAAATAATTATAGATTTTAATTGAATCTCAAATTATATCCACAAATCCCATGTTCCTTTGTGCCGTACCAAAGTTGAAATGCCACATACTCCCATCCATCCCTTCCAAAATAGTACCTTGATAGTTTATACACTAGTCTTATGACTGACTGTTATGAATATATGAACATATACTTACATTTAAAAAAGTACCTTCTAACGCTTTTTTTAAAGGTGTGAAAAAATGATATTTCAGAAAAAGGTTTTATATCAAGTGAAAGTTTGAACCTATTTTTTTTTCTTTACTTTTTATTCCCAATTAGAAGCTCAAGTAAAAAATTCACGAATTTTAGGATTTTTTTTCCCTAATGGCACAGAATGGGTGGGGAGGAGGGGAATTTTGATTTGCTTTTATACAAAAATCTGTTTGGTCTACTGATGCTTGAATCTCAAAGAATTTAACCAGCACCTTAATTTTGCAGAATTTAGCTATTTTTTACAGGTGTTGTGTAAGTCGGAAATTATGAAACCCAGGATGGATTTTAATTCAATTGGCTAGCTATGATTAGTAATATATAACCATTTGCTTTTATTGGGTAAACAATTAATGCGTCCTTTTTCTATTTCCATAGTTATTATTACTAATTTTTTGTGGTATTTATCGAGATTCAATTGTTTAGAAAGCGACCACTTGGATACTTCAATTCCATTTAGAAATTGCTGGCTGCGCATTATTTTACATTCCAGGAAAAGTAAAATGTTTGGGGGGATGGGTGGCGTACTTTTCTGCAGAAATTGCTCATTGCAAAACTCCCTAAGGTGTTGTTTATTTTTATTTTTTGGTTGTTGCTTGAAATGCTCTGATTACTAATTAATCTGGCACGAGACCATTGTAAATATATTTGTCAAATTCCCAACATTTAACTATTGGATCTACAAAACCAAACCAGTGCATTAATGGACGACAATAGCAAGACATAAATACGACCTTATCCACAACACCCAAAGATATACAATACATGGTATTTGACTGCTTACTTGCTACTTATTCGTGTGGTTACTTTCAATTATCAATAAACTCAACCCAGAGAAAAGGTGACTCTAATACTATTCCACTTCGTTCTCTTTAACTCAAACGATTAAAACTACATTTAAGGTTTACGTATTTGTGGAATTGCTTCAGAGTATATGAGAGAGAGACGATGCACTGAAAAGTAGAATTGTTATTGCACGGTACTTTGTTAACCATTAAACAGTATCACAACACCCATCACTATTAATAATCAAATGTATACGCATTTAAACTCCTTCTTTTGCATTATAATCCTTTGGATGAACATGTTCGTATATTAGTAAGCATTATTATGTTTTATACTTGAGAAAAATAGTCACACTATCTTCTCCTCCCCCCGCTCAATGCAGTAAGCCCGAATGAAGTGCAAGTACGAAAGCGGTTATCCAGCCAAAAACTCCACATTTACTTGGTGGTATAGATTCATCTACAGGATTCGATAGTTTATTGAAAACATCGATAGAAGGTGCAAGACACAAAGGGTAAAAATACAAGAAAAAAAAGATTACCACGGCGAAACAAGATACAGAGTTGGACCAGTGAATACTAGTCAGAGGAGTTTTCTAGTAGTTGATTTCTGGTTCTAACCTATGGTGCGTTAATAATTTCAAGAAAGAAATAAACTTAGAAATGTATTTATATGATGTATAAACAAAGCAAACTAGGGAAACTCAAGCACTTACCAATTCTAGCAGTAATTCATCGACCGAGTTTAGAATATCACTAACTTGACCGTTATTTCCGCTAATTGTGGCATGAGATGGGTTCTGGTTTTCGCCAAGATTACCTTCATCGTGTATTTCTCCGGATGCCGATTCTAAGGACCCACCCAATGTATACAAGAATTGCTATTAAATTTAAACATTTAAATATTTTGTTTTCGATTCATAATTGTACATTCGACCAAGCAATTTACAAGCACGTTTAGCAAAACAGCACAAAAAATAAATGAAAAACTAGAGGGGAATGGTGTATGTGCGTATGGCTAACCTGGTATTTCTTGAGTAAGTTTTGAGATATTTGTAAGGCCTTCGAGGGATTATCCACAGAATTATCCATACTTTTAGTGTGTATTCTTATTTATAATTATATTACTATTTTGGTGCTTTCGCGAGCGTATATGGTTTATTTACTTTAGTATTTTGCATTTGTTAATATAGGCGGAAATTTACTTTAATTTTAGTGGTGAAAGCTTGCTCATATAAGAAAAAAAAAAAATTTTTTTTTTCCCTTTTGTTTCCAGACTTGTGTTGAAAAATCGATATATTTCAACATTTTCGATTCGCATATTAAAAAAAATATTTTATATAGGAAACAAAAAAGGCTAAGCGCAAAAACAACAGTAATAATATAATAATGAGCGACAAAATTCCAGACAAAAACCGAGTGTATATACATAGAGATTATGTGTCGAATGTCACGAGCACTGATTACCCGCAAAACTACTATGGCCAAGAGGATGCACATTTGTACTCAATTGACGAAAAGGAGCTAGAAAAGATCCAGGTAAAAATCGTCAAGGTGGGCAAACGGGATATGGAATTTGACCTGATTGGGGTCGATTCTTCTATTGCAAATGCGATACGACGTATCCTGATAGCAGAAGTTCCCACAATGGCAATAGAAAAAGTGTACATGTTGAACAATACAGGAATAATTGCTGATGAGATTTTGAGTCATCGGTTGGGGTTGGTACCAGTACGGGCAGATCCCAGAGACTTTAATTGGAAGGAGGACGAGGAGAGCGCGACAGATCGCAACACGATTGTGTTCAAGCTAAGGGTCAATTACAAGAATATCAAGCGAGCTGGTGAAGAGAAAAAAGAATTTACAGGTGGAAGAAATGTATATAGTAGAGATTTGGTATGGGAACCAAAGGGCGATCAAGCTGAGCGGTTTGCAAGTGAGGAAAAGCGGATCCAAGTGGTAGACGACGATATTTTGCTTACCAAGTTGGGAGCAGGACAAAGCATTGAATGTGAGCTGCATTGTGTCAAGGGAATCGGCAAAGACCATGCCAAATTCTCACCAGTGGCTACGGCAACCTACAGACTTCATCCAGATATCGAGCTTTTACAAGCTGAATATAGCAAGGAAGAGGGCGAAAAGCTTGTTAATTGTTTTCCAAAGGGAGTATTAGAAACAGAACCACTAGGAAAGGGGAAAGTAAAAGTAGTTGTCAAGAATGCACGATTAGATACAGTGAGCCGAGAAGTGCTCCGACATGACGAGTTTGCAGACAAAGTAGTGCTTAGCCGAGTGAAGAACCACTTTATATTTAATATTGAGTCTACAGGCGCAATCTCGCCACCCGAGTTGTTAATTATGGCACTGGAAATTTTGGCCAGCAAGTGTGGAAACATTAAGAATAGTTTATAATTTTATATTTAAGATTGAAAAGTAAAATAAAATAAATTATATTAAAGAGGAATTAAAAGGGATTTATTTCTTATCAGAGTCTTTGAATTCAGCATCTTGGGCATTGCTGTCTTGTGTGGAGGAAGAAGAAGATGATGATGATGATTCAGCGTTGCGCTTCTTGTAGACTTGCTCGAACAATTTGAGGGATTGTTGTTGCAAGTTGTGGTATTCCTGTCTGATTTCTTCGGCAGTCTTTGTGACTTCACCAGAGTTGATCTTGGCAATCAAGTCTCTGAGGTTGGTAATTGAGACGTTGATTTGGTCAACAGAAGGCTTGTCAAGTTGGTCCTTGAATTCTGCAAGGTGGCGCTCGGTTTCAGAGATGATGGATTCGGCAGTGTTGACACTTTCGATGGTCTCACGACGAGCCTTATCAGCTTCAGCGAATTTCTCAGAGTCTGAAATCATATCTTCGATTTCGGATTTGCTGAGACCAGAGGAGGCAGTAAGGGTAATGGACTGGTCCTTGTTGGTGGCCTTGTCCTTGGCAGATACGTTGACAATACCGTCAGCATCAATGTCAAAAGTGACTTCGATTTGAGGAATGCCCTTTGGAGCTGGTGGGAATCCTGAAAGCTGGAAGTTGCCCAACAATTTGTTGTCCTTGCACAATTCACGCTCTCCTTGGAAGATGCGGATATCAACAGCTGTTTGACCATCAGCAGCAGTACTGAATACTTGGGACTTCTTGGTTGGGATGGTTGTGTTACGGTGAATCAATCTTGTGAATACACCTCCCAAAGTCTCAATTCCCAATGACAATGGTGTTACGTCCAACAACAAAATGTCGGTTACCTCTCCAGCCAACACACCTCCTTGAATTGCTGCTCCAATTGCGACAGCTTCATCAGGGTTGACTGCCTTGGTTGGTTCGCGTCCAAAGGTTTCCTTGACAATTTCTTGTACCTTTGGCATTCTGCTCATTCCTCCGACCAAAATTACCTCCTTGATATCATTGGATGTAACTTGCGCATCCTTCATGGCCTTCTTGCATGGCTCAATTGTGCGTGTAACCATAGATCCAACCAATGCTTCGAATTGAGCACGGGTCAACTTGGTGTTGATGTGTTTTGGTCCTGATGCGTCAGCTGTGATGAATGGCAAGTTGATTTCAGTTTGCATGGTTGATGACAATTCAACCTTGGCCTTCTCACATGCCTCACGTACTCTCTGTACTGCCATTCTGTCGTTGCTGAGATCAATTCCTGTCTCCTTCTTGAAGTCTCCAATCACCTTACGTACCAACACAATGTCAAAGTCCTCTCCTCCCAAATGTGTGTCTCCGTGGGTTGATTTGACCTCAAACACTCCCTTTTGGATCTCCAAAATAGAGATATCGAATGTTCCTCCTCCCAAATCATATACTGCTACTACCTTGTCGCTGTCCTTGTCTACTCCATATGCCAATGCTGCTGCTGTTGGCTCGTTGATTACTCTCAACACATTAAGTCCTGCAATTGATCCTGCATCCTTGGTTGCTTGTCTTTGTGAGTCATTGAAGTATGCTGGCACTGTAACTACTGCATTCTTTACTGGTGTTCCCAAAAATGCCTCTGCTGTCTCCTTCATCTTTCCAACAACAAATCCTCCTATTTGTGATGGTGAGTATCTCTTGCCCAGGGATTCCAACCATGCGTCTCCATTGGAGTGCTTCACAATCTTGTAACTGACTTCTTTGATGTCTCTTTGTACCTCAACGTCTTCGTATTTTCTTCCAATCAATCTCTTGGTTGCATAGAATGTGTTTTCTGGGTTGACTACTGCTTGTCTTCTGGCTGGTTGTCCGACCAACAACTCTCCCTCCTTTGAAAAGGCAACAACTGATGGTGTTGTACGTCCTCCCTCAGCGTTTTCTATTACTCGGGCGTTCTTTCCTTCAATCACTGCTACACAGGAATTGGTGGTTCCAAGATCAATTCCGATCACGCTTCCAGTGACTTTGCTGCTCATAAAACGGCTGCTGGCGCCCAACAGTGCTTTCTTTACTATTGGTGCCTGTCTAAGTGTTTTGCTTACTCCAAATTTGCTCATATACATCTTTCTATATTTTCTTATTATCGTTCAAAATATATTATAAACTTGTATATATTTTTCTTGATAAAATTTTTTTTAAATTCTTAGATTGATTTTGCTTTATATTTCGCTTTTATTTATAATCAAAACAATTTGGCTTTTCTATGTCCCTCCTTCCTCCCCTCCATTTCCTGTTTTTTTTCAACCTACTACTATTGATGTTATTATTGCTATTTTTTTTTTTACTCCATCATTAACTACATGATTTTGTGCTTTTTTTTACGTTATGCTTTCTTGGTATTTCTGATTTTGGCAAATCAAAATCCTTTAATCAAACCTCCATTTTTTTTTAGCTTTGGAAAAAAAAATTTTTTCTACCACAATACTCCACCTTTTGGGTAGTTCGTAACCGATAATAAAAAAAATTACGAGAGGGAAACTTACTACTAGCATATTTTGTAGGTGGTCATTTTTTTTCCTTAATGCCTATTCGGTTCACGAACCATTCCTTATCAGATTTTTGTCACTTTTTTCCTTCCTAGCATCGTTTCAATATCAAGAATGAAAGCTGTTATTAAATTTTTCTAGCCAATTTTCACTTGATTTGATCAAAAATTAAAAAGAATAAAAGTCGAAAATCCAATAAACTGAAAACGCTAGTGGGTGTTTGGTGTAAAACCAAATAATTCCAATCCACTATTTTGATTTGTATCTAATAAAAACTACCGTGCCAAACTTTAAAATTACAATTCACCATATCATATCATTTCTTTATCAAACTATTCTCTCGGTTCACCCACATCTTTCTCTGTCCTTCTAAAATTCACATTTTCTCTCTTTCTCCTTTTTCCTCTCCCCCTATTCCAGTCTCCTAAATTATTCCTCCGAACAAATCTGCACACACCACCCTTTTCAGTAAACAATTCCCTTTTAGAATATTTTGAGACATTTACTTTTTTTTCTTCTCTTTTTTAGAGAGATTTTTAGTAGCTTTGACTGCTCACGGTTAACAGCAAAATATCACGTAGTCTCGGAAATGTACAAAAAAACACACACACACACACACACACAAAAAAATGTTCAAGCTCAAGCCCCTCTGCCCATCTTTCAGCTAATTTTTTTTCCACCTTGTTTCTCACACTCAACTTTAATTTCCAAAAGTTTCCATGATATTCCATTTAGATAATTACAATACAATTTGCATGAATTAAAACGAACCGATCCAAAAATAATTCCTTACAATAATAGTTCATATATGAATTGTATTTATCACTATACTACATACTTCATACTAAATTAACAGCAAAAAACATACTTTTAATGTAAATACAAAAAAGAAAAAAAAAGCGACACCATTATTGGGTGTGTGAAGTCTAAAGGTTGGACTATTTTGATGAGCGCTTGTTCGACGTAGTTTTACCCAACCCCTTATATTTGTGTGGATCATTTCTACTCATCTTGGCTCTATCTCTAACACCCATACCCCCCTCCCAAAACCTTTGTGGTCCTGAACCATCTGCTCTTTTTTTTACAAATTTCGACTTGCAGTTAATGCAGACCCCCAACATCTCAGCTTTGGCCACTGATTGCTCCTTACTACACAATCCACACACCATCAGCTTGGCACGTTGAGATTCGTGGTCTTCAGCTATATCATGACAAGTGTCACATGGATAAAGCTTACCACAGCATGGGAATCTCAACCATCTATAGCTTCTTACGTAGTGTTTGCAGGTACCCTTTTTTTGTAAAGGTGTACCAAGTTGCAGTACTGGTCCCGCTGCCTTACGTCTCTGCTTTCTTCTTGCTATTTCCTCCTCCCCGAGTTTCGATTTTCCACCTTTCTGTTTATTTTTCTTTTTATATGCATTATAGTCTGCTAGTTTTACAAAACTCAAATCGCCAAGCAAGACTGACAACCTCGAATGACACTTTGTACACAGCGCCTGGTTGTTGATATTTGGCGTCAGTGTTATCGAACACGTTACTGGTCGCAATTCATCATCACTATCACTCTCACTCTCACTCTCATTCTCATTCTCACTGCCATTGTCCTCTTCATCTCCGTTATCATTCCCATCACTTTTATTCACTTCTGCGTCTCCTTCATCATCTTCTCCTAGACCAGCATCTCCATGTTCGTCTGTTGTCAACAAACACTTTTCACAGGTCAAATCATAAGTACTCGGTCGCAAATCCATCGGGACTGCATTCGTCACATCCAAACATCCCAACGATTTTGAAGCATTATGTATCCACCCGGCTCTAAACCTAACACCTATTTCACTCTTACACTTACCACATTCTATCCAAACCTGTCTGTCTGGGGTATTAAAATATGTTGGTGCAATATCTTTGATTTCCACACCATTCTTACACTTTGCACATCTTACTTCTATCCACAGGTTGCTGCAGGTCACCATAGTTACCTTCCCTAACTCTGTAGTCCCAAACTTTATTTCAATTCCTCGCCTTTCTGGCCATTCAAAATCATCCCCTCCCGCCGCCATTCCATCTTCCGATTCACTCGCATTATCTTCACCGGATTCCTGTGTGTATTCACTTTCTCCCAAACTTTCATCCTCAGCTGTATTTTTATGGGTACTCTTACTCTCTACTCCAGTAAGACTATCTACCTCATCCTTGCTTAATTTCTCAAGTTCTTTTACAATTATCTCGAAAAAGTACCTATCTAGCCAGTTCATACTATTAAGCAATGTTCTAGATGGTTGACTCTTGTATGACTCTAAAAATTTATCCTCAACCGCCCGCAGAACTTTTTCGCGAACTGGGCCTGGTTTCCAAGCAGCCTTTTTACCCTCCTTTCCAACAAATCTTGTGTTAATAATATGCATTCGTGGTACTACTACTGGTGTATTTCCTACTATTTGCTGCTGACCCTGTGGATATCCTGATGGAATAAACAAGTCTATTTCCAATTCTCGAATACTTACTGGCACCTCTTGTTCCGTTAGCTCCAAGTTTATTCTCAAAACTGTATCTCTTCCCTCATCTCCCTCCTTAATCGTCTCAAGTTTACCCTTAAACCTTCTTTCAAGTTGCTCCAGCTGTGTCTTTCTCATAACTTTACGTATTTCCTCTTCACTCATCCCTTCATTTGCTGTCAACGCCCTAATCGTTGGTCTTGCCATGACTACGCGGTTACTATTTACATAGGCTGGCTTTCTGATTGCCACCTGCACCTGTTCGGCTATTCCCTTCACACCCACTGCGCTACTACCCTGCACCATGTCGTCGCCAATTGAACCCTGTGTTTGCTCACCTTCGTTACTATTCTTGTCCTTTTCATCGCCTGCATCCTGCATTTGCCCTTTACTCTCACCAGCATTAATGCTTTCCTTTGGTGAAAAACTCTTAAACTTGATTGTGCTTGCTGGTTTAATTGCAAACATGCTTTCCATATTATTACCAAGCCATTCAACCATTTCTGCAAGCCTCTTTTCTTCCCCTGGGCTTTTCAGACCTAGCAACATGTTTTTCCGTGCAAAACTATCAAACCCTATCTTGATATTGTGCTTTACACCCACCGGAATTTGTTTGTTGGCTACGTGTATCTCTACCGCCCGCTGGTGCTCCTTTGTGGCCGGGTAGTCGACCGGAATCACAAGTGCAAACCTCAATGCTTGCAAATCATATGGAAATTCGGGATCAAATGGCCTCAATTCTACAGCTAACGCCGTTTCATCCTTATTTATCTCTAGTGTACGAGCTACCCAGCGGTTATCCCTCAGGACTTCTTCTATTTCGTACTCTCTTTTTCCTTTTTTGCCTCTTTTTGTGGCATCTGATTTCTTGTACCTTTCTTTTCTCCTGTCTCTTTCTTCTCTGCCCCTATTGGGCCTCACATCCTCCATTTTCCCACTCTTTTCGCGAACAGCTCTGTCAGACGATTTATCTGCCTCATTCTCTGCTCTACTTTTTCTATTTTTTGGATTATTTAATCTAGTTTGCGGCTCCTCTGACCTTGATTTGAACTCATTCCTTGCTGCTTTAGATGTGTCAGTATTTGCAGGTGAGGTATTGTCACCAGACTGTTTTAAATCATGACTGAATTTGCACTCATTTCCAAACCTGCAGTTCAATCCCCTTTGAAAATATTTGCAAACTCCCTTTTGTTTGCCCGAATTGGGATTCTGGGTTTCTACAACACTAACATTCTGGTTCTCCATCTCCACCTCTTTGGCTTGGATCATTTAGTTGATATTTGTCTTTACTCCCTTTTTTACGTCTGTGTGGTTTTTCTAATTTATGTGAATAGTCAAGTTGGTTGTTTAAGAGTTTATTTTTTGGTTTCCGATATTTATACTTAAAACTATTATGTTATGGTGTAACATGACAAATTATTAGCCAATATATTTGCCCCTAGGCAGGCGAGAAGTGGGAGGGGAGGATTAGCTTACCTTATTCAAATAATAATTATTGTCTGACTTTATCTTTTTTTTTGTAGGCGAAACCTTATTCTATTTATACAAACTGCTTTAAAGAAATAATGTCGTGTTTATATGAATACAAAACTACATGCGTTCTGATATTCACTATTCCTTAGCAGACTAGGTATAAGCTTGTTTTACTTGGTCGTTTACCTTTTCTTCGTACTTCAACTGTAGTTTAACGAGTGGGATTTCTACTATTGGTTAATCATTCCCATCCATTCCTTCTGTTATTATTTGCTTAATAATTCAGCTGCGGAAAAATCTTGCGCATTATATTACAAAAACAAATATATTGTCTCTCCTTCCCCCAAAAAAAAGTTTTTTTTTTTGATAGTCGCCTTTAATGTTAAAGCATTTAAAATACTGCTAGAATAGCATCTATAAGTAGATTTCATGACATTTGTAAAGCACTTGGTCGTGTTAAATACGAGATTTTGGTCAGCTTGTGCCTTTTTAGGATCTCTTTGGTCACAAAAATGACATCAGTCATTACCCCCCATTAACCTTTTATGTGAGTACCACAGAAACTTGTGTATGGGAGCAACCATGATAAATGAATACTATACACAAGTATTTAATTCATACATCATTTAAATAAAATACTAGGTAGATATCACCTATCCTTTCTGGTGTATTTACTGTGTTAAAAAGTAAAATATTGTAACATTTAGTAGTATCAGTGAAAAGGAAGTAAAAAAGTCTAAAAGCTCAATTTCTATAAACTCGGAATAGAACGATTACAACTGCCTTTGGTATCTGGTATGTGCTGTATGTAGTCATCCCCAACTAGTCACACATCGTACTCTATGGGAATTCTATATATATTCTACCTTGCTAGCCACACAGGATGTCAACAGTTTGTATCAAACACCATTGTTAAATATATGAATTTTCTCACTCCCAACTGGAAAGGACTGTGGCCCTCCCCCAAAACCACTGAGGTGAGTTACCGACCATCTTTCTTCGTAAAATTTTGATACTTAGTACTCTTTCTGTAGCAATTAGTAATGTATCGGCTACACCCAACTTGTTGAATTCCTTTTGTTCAATTAAGAACTACTCCTCTATATAAGAGCATATCTACTTTGAGTTGCTTTGAAATACCACGCATAAAAAGTAAAACTGTACTATAAACACCTGATCAAGATAAATGTACTTTTCTTCATCAACGATCATAGATGCCCGCCAGATCGAGAAGCATGCCATTTCACAAAAAGGCAGCTAACCAAATAGCTGATGTGTTGATTTAATGGCATATATCTAATTTTTATATTTTGACTAAATTATACAACTTGAAACTTGGTCTCTCCAAACTACGCATTCTATTCCCATTAAATGCATAAAGTTATCCTATACGCTAACTTTTTTGTTTGATAGGCTAATACCAATCATGTATTTGGTAAGTGCTATTTGTTATCCTGATCCGCAGCATCGTTTTGGTAACCTCCAGAAAAAAAAAATTAGTGTTTTGAAAGGAATCATAAACCAAAAATTTTAGCACAATTTTTTTTTCCGATTTAAACACCAATAAAAAATGCGAATGACTCGAAACCAATACAGAATAACTTTGGTCCAGCTATAAAAAGGAAATATAATCAACAACCAAAAAGTCCTCCATCAACACAAGAACTATCAAATATCATTCAAAAGGAGTCAGAAAACTATCATTGAAGCGAGCCAAAATAATGAGCGAATCAAAACAAGAAGGGAAATCCAGTGAACATTTGCTAAAACTTGTCAAAGAAAAACAGCGCGAAGCCTTGCTAAAAAAGGCCAAGTCACAGAATACAGCCCTACAGCAGGATCCAACTAATTCACAAAAAAATACAAAAGTTGAAAACACAGGTAATAATGGTGCGGAAAAGGTAGGGGCTGGCGGTCAAGCCGATGGGAAAAAGTCTAAAAAAGGCAATTTTGGCTCAAAGCTAAGTTCTGGTTATTACGAGTACAAAATGGACGATTACAAGCAAAATAGAGGTGGTTATCTTATTCCGAACAAGGTCGAAGACGATGGAGGAGTGAGATTTGTAAAAGAAACGCCTGAAGTCATTTTAAGTGATAGAGCACCACTTGTCGTTGAGGAAGTTCGTAAGTAAATGCGCAATACTAGATATTTCTGTATCAAGTGCGTCTAAGATTCGAGAATTGGGATTATTATTTACTGAGCATATTTCTTGTATCACTGGTTTGTATTAATGGAAAGATTAAAATTAAATACGATAATAAATAGCGTTAATGAACGATCCAAGCGAGAATCCAATGTGCTGTGAGTGTGACTCGCTTGATATAGATTATACCTTTTTAAAAGTGTACAACGAAAAGGTTTGCAACAGCTGTAAACAGGAATTTCCGGAAAAGTATTCCTTGTTGACAAAGACTGAGGTCAAACAAGTAAGAACAGTTATTTATGCTAATGTTAATGTGTCAACAATGGATGTTTTTTTTTTTGAAAAAGACATTCACTTTTCAAGAGTAGCTAGAACTAACTGACGAAGGAGAGGGATGAGGAAGGACGAGGGGAAACAAAACACACATGTTAGACTATATACAGGGTTCATACAGAAACTAACATTTATGTATTTATCTACATGGAATAGGACTATTTGTTAACTGAAGAGGAATTAAGAGATTCTGAAGTTTTTAAAGTGTGGCTAAAACCGAATCCCCACAGCAAAAGTTATAGCAACATGATGTTGTATGTGCGAAAACACGTTGAGGACTTTGCTGCGAAAAAATGGGGGAGTTTGGAAAAGCTGGATTTGGAATTTGAGAGGCGAGATATTGCCAAAAAGCAAAAGAAGAGCGAGCAGTTTAAGAAAAGTGTTCAAGGTATGTATGCTAGTTTACACATATAAAAGTTTTGGTAAAATGGTATTGTATATCGGGGTTGTGCAAACGTATTTATATGATAATATGGGGAATATTAGAGTTACGAAAACGTACCAGGATTCAAGAGTGGCAGAGTTCTAGAAAAGCACGGTTTAATGAATCTGATAAACACGAACACGTTTTTGCATCTCAGGGTGGTGATTCGTCATCAGAAGAACGCAAGTGTACTATTTGCGGATTGAAGATTCAGGTCGAAGAATTTTGAGTGATATACATAGAGTTGAAGGGTGGGAGAGGGGAAGAACGTGTTTAATCAGTTAAATGTATTATATAAACTGCACTTTACTATAGATGTTTAAATGTGAATGTGGGTGTAAAAATAACACATTAAATTAATATTTTATTCTTTGTTTATTGATCAGGTATCAAAAAGTTTAATAAATCTGTAACAAGAAAAGAAAAAACATTTGTTAAAAAAGTAGTTTATATATGAGAAAAGGGGCATATCTCACCTCACCTCTTATTTTTTTTCTTGGAAAGAAAAGGAAGCATCCAAGAATAATCCAATAATAACACCTAAAAGAAAAATCAATAGCGTATCAATTAAATAAACCTTTTACAGGAATATATTGTATAGTAAATGGTATTCTCCGCTTTAAACATAATAAATATCAAAGTAATAAACTCGATAAAGCTTCCTATCAAGCTATACCAATAATGATCGCAATAAAATATGTGTGATATAAAAGAAAATACATCGCGAAGGATACATTAAATTCATGGAGCGAGGTTTAAGTAGCTAAACACAAATGTACGCATCAAAACTGCAAAGTTGTTGATTACAGCCTGGTCCAGATTCTGGGCGTTGTCACCCTGTTTATGCCAAACATCAGGGAATGGAGTAGCAATGAGATGCAGAATTTTAACACTCTTCTTTAAAAAAGGTTCGTGGTCATCGCTAATTCCAGAGACTCCAATAGTGCTTCTGGGGCGCAAATATTTCTGTGACACGAAGCCCTTGGTATACAATCGATTTTCCAATGCTGCAAGTTCGTAAAACACATTTTTTGTTTCAGGAATAAGTGGAAGAAAAGTAGGGTTCGGGGCACCGATCAAATCCAGAAGAACAAACAAGTCTATGAGTTTTATCTCTGAGGTTGAAAGGCCTGGTAATGCATTTTTGGTGGAGATTTCCAACTCTTTGTCCCATTTTTCCGCAAGATGCCTGGCTCCGTACAGCGAATCGGTGCTAGTCCAATCCTTAAACGCCTCCTCGCCATCGAAAAAGACCAATTGCAGCGTCGTATCGTCCGGATTCGTAGATAGTTTTGGACCAACACTCTTACACAAGTCGAGTAAAAGAGCTACGGGGACAGAAGAGTCGGTGGCGCCAATAAAATCAAATTCTTTGAAATACTTGCTGTCATAGTGGGCCGCCATCAACAACCGTTTTTTAGCGGCTGGGGTTTTTATACCAATAATGTTGCTGAATTCTTTCATCCCGTATGGTGTTTGTTCCGTAAAGTTATCAAATGTCACCATGAACCCGGAATCCCGTAGCGTGTCTGCGATGAATCTTTGAACTTTCTTGTGACCGTCAGAGCCCACATCGCGCTTAACCAACATGGGACCTAGTATCGAGCCGCCATTTTTATCAAGTCTATTGAAATCGCGTTTTGCATCCGAGTAGATTTTCTGCAGCTCGTGATCGGTCATTCTTTCGCCCACCGACAAAGAAATCCTGGCATCTCGGGATGTAGAATTGGCAGTTAAGCCTCTGGCTACAAAGTAGAAAGAAATAAGCAGTGCAACAGCAAAAAAGTACATTATAAACTTTGGGGTGTATCTATTCACTTTACTTTTTCGTATATCCCGCATTGTATTAGACATTAAGTGTTGGTGGTTTTATGCACTACTGGGTATTCTCAGAAATAGTAGAAAGAAATGAGTGAGTGGAGGAGGCTGGAGGTTGAGGAGTTGAGGAGTTGGGAAGTTCAGAAGTTGGGAGAGGGTAAGGTAGTAGTTGAAGGTATTTCTTCCTATTGTGTTTTTTTTTTCAAAAACTTGATGGGTTATAGTTGCTTATTCGTTGTGGTGGGTTTTAGTTTTTTCTCGCTAATCTTGTTAAGCCTATAATCATGTATTCGTTTTTTATTTTTCGAAAACCCAGAGTATGCACCTTTGTGATAAGCTGGGTTAATAAATGAGAATAAGAATGGTGAAAAACGGGAATGGATGAATTGAAATTACCTAAAAGTCCTTTATTTAGCCGCAGATACTTTACTTTATTTTATTTTTTGTGGAGATGGAGAAATGAAAAAAAAACAAACAGGCTGAAAAAGGGTGGCCAATAATGTTTTGAATGTGTTTGTAGAAAGAGAAAATAATGCAAAAATTGTGCGGGTTTACAAATATTATTACAGTAAATAAAATAGTGTTATAAAGAGATGGAGTAGGAATAGGAATAGGAATAGGAATAGGAATAGGAATAGGAATAGGAATAGGAGTATGTGTGTCTGTGTGTCTGTGTGTGTTTGAGATGAGCGGATTGGGTTAAATTCAACTATACTTTCACAACTAATAAAAGTTGAATCAAATGCAGGAATTTACATCTTTATTCATCAAGGTTTCCTTTTCCCATGCTATAATGCCCGAATATTTGGACCAATTGCTAAACAGATGAACGAGAAAAAAAAATTCAAGATTGGTTAGAGTCTGAAAAATGGAATGTAAGCCAGGGCAGGGCAGGGCGGAGCGGAGCGGAGGGGGGGAAGTAGGGGAAAACATAGGTGAATCAATGCATGAAGATAATAGAATGGGTTGTTGAAAAGGAAAAGGACAGATGTTTTGAGAGAAGGAGGAAAGGACTTGATGCACTCAGGTTTGATGTATGGATAAATAAATGTTTGTAATCCCAATTCGTTTTTTCGTTTTCTTTTTCTTTCCCCTTCTTTGCTTTTAGTGTTGTAATTAAATCAAACTTGAATAGCACGAAAAGTGCGAGAATTATGCTATTCAAGGCCTAGTGGTATACAAAACAACCCACACACTAAACCAAAAGAGTAGAATAAAATAAAATGAGAATAAATTAAATTAAATTAGAAAAAGAGCCAGTAATTCTGTGACCAACCTGAAAAATTAATATGCAGTTTACCCGGAAAATAAAAAAAACTTGAAATTATTTACAAGAAATAATAGCAATCTGAGAAATAAGACAAGTGAGGATAAAGAGGCAAGAGAAGAAAGGATTATGAGATGATAAGTTGAGAAGCTTTTACAAAGGAGAGAATAGGCAAGACACAAATAATAGGGATAAACCCTTCATACTTTATTTTATTATTATATATGCATATATATATATATATATATACATTAATGTTGGTATATAGTGGATGGAGTTATTTGAAGATTTTTGTTCCCGGTTGTTTATATTTAATTTTAGTTGGATACTAGCAAACGGAAAAAGGATGGTAAATGGAGATGTTATAATGAATGATTTAGGATTCAATATCTATTCAATATCTATTCAATATTTTGTGTGTTACAAAACCAAGCCTCAACATCTAGATTCCCCTTCTTTCTTCTTTCCCCTTTCCCCTTTCCCTTTTTCTTTCCCTTTTTCTTTCCCTTTCCCCCCTCTACCCCCTACCTCCTTGTTCACTTTTTTACTCTTTTTTCAAACTAATCAAAAATACTTGATGTTTTATTCAGATGACTAATAAAAACAATTGGAAAAAAAAAAAGAAAAGTCCTCACTACTCGACTTTTTTTATTTATTTTATTTTTTGCCATGTCATTGTCATTGTTTACAGTGTTAAGAACACGTTCTTTGATGATACCTTGTAGAGTGGTGATGTTACAAATTGTTTATAAACTTTAAAGTGTGATATATGTACTTTCAGGTAAAGTAAACAAGAAATGAGAGGAAGAAGGTGAGAGGAAGAAGGTGGGGGGGGTGAGGGAGAACGAAGGGGGGAATTGTAAAATGAATTAATGTTACAGTGTTATTACATAAAATGTTTACAATAGTAAACAAAAATGTATTAAAGTTTAATATCTTTTTTTTTTTGTTTTTTCGGAATAGAACATGGGGGGTGGGGGATAACTTTGATTTGTTTACAAGACGGAAAAAAAAATGGTTAGCATAATTACTAAAAAAAATAAATTGGAATTAATTCTAAATGTGGCAAAAGCCGCATTTGACAAGAAAATGTAGTATAATTTTGGACTGCCAAAAATAAAATAAAACTAAAATATTTTTTTTTCCCAACTAGTTGGGTAATTTAAGGAAAAAAAATATAAAAAAAAACAAAAGTTGAGTGAGTACACGTGTATTTTATAGATTTAATATTACTAATGTAGACGATAATTCGTTACCAAGAGAATTAATAGTAAAGGAAGGAAGGAAGGAAGAAGGGAAGGAATAAAAGAAAAGAAAAGAAAAGAAAAGATAGAAAGAACGGAGGAAAAGAGATAGAATATGAAATAAAGGAAAAAGTTAAGAATAAAAAGTTTCAAATATACTTTGATATTTATACAAGAAGAGTACCAAAAGTCAACCGAAAACAAGAACACTTTACAGTTAAAGTAGTACACTAAATGTTACTAGTAAAAAGACAAACTTTGGGATCAACAATATAGATTTTAGTTTGGATAAGTATAAACAGATAGATAACTAAACTAAAACCGAAAAAATATAAATATAAATACAAATACAAAAGGAAAGGAAAAGGAAAAGAAAAAGGAAAAGAAAAAAAATAAATTAAAAAAATGGCAATGTTTGATATAAATGTATGTATTATAAGTCTGGACGATATTACCTTGCTAACAGGGTCGTATTATGTTAAATGGGAATTACACAAGAGGAATATGGGTAGAACGCAAGAGTAAGTATTTGGTATAGTAGTGTGTGAATAGGAAAAATAGCAAAGCAAGAGCATGAATAATAATGTGTAATTGAAAACAAAAACAAAAATAGGTCGACAACACAAAATCATTCTGTACAATTCAAACACAATGTTAATAAATCGGTGAAATTAAAGATTGATAGTAAAACAAAACAGATATCCAACTGTATGCTGAATTTACAAGTTAAAAGGGTTAGGAAAACAACTATATACGAGTATATATCAACTTTGAGAAAAGAAAGAGAAACGAGAGCAATAAAACTATAATAGCAGTGAATAATAAAAAAATAGATTGGAAGAGATAATAAAAAGACAGTGATAGGGGTGCTATCGGTCAATATTAGCGAGTATATAACATTGGGTAATTCGAATCGGCGGTATATGCTGGAGAAATGTAAAATTAACGCGACATTGAAGGTAAAAAAAAAAGAAAAGGGAAAAGAGATATGAGCATACATGGGATAGGGATGCGGGTGTGGTGGGTTGAGTTTTTGATATACTAAGAACGTAACTTGGTATGTTTATAGATACAAATTGATATTAGACAAACAGGTGGAGCTAGCGAGTATTTTGTACCGAATTTAAACCGAAGGATTATACTGAGTGAAATTGGAGAGTTGGTTAATAATGGAAATAGTACAAATAATAATGGGAATGGAAGTTCAGGCAACCTTGAGGATTATAAAGGCGGAGGAGTAGGGGTAGGAGTGGGTAATGGAGGAGGAGTAGGGGTTGGTGGAGTGGGAGTGGGACCAATGATAAAGAAAGATTCTACATCAACATCAGGTAAGAAAAACAGAGGGGGGGGGAAGTGTTTTTTTTTTGAAGTCATGATTAAAAGGAAAGGAAAGGAATGAATGAATGATTAAATGAATAAATAAATAGACAAAAGCGCATCAACTAGAGAAAATACATCAGAAAGAAATGGACAACATTCGATGAGGGATTATAGTATGAATAGAAAAATGCAACAGTTTTTTATGGTAAATAAAAAAGCAAAAATATAAAATAATAACAATAAAGGGAAAGAAAAAAAAAACAAAAAGGTAAATAATACAGAAATAAAACAAAAAAAATAAAAAACATATAATAATAGGAAGATATAGACATCGATAGTTTGTCGCCAAACTATGAAAAATACGAAAAAAACAATCAAATCATAGAGGAAATCATCAAGCAGGCAACAGAAACTACTGGGCCAAAATCACAACGGTTCCGTTAGCAACGCAAGCAGCAATGCGATTTCCGTGGGCACTAAACTCGACATCGTAAATACCATCATCAGCCAAATAAGACTTGGACAGCGAGCCGGACTTGAGATTCCACAAACGCACGCGGCAATCAAAAGAACCAGTTAGTAGATGGCGGCCGTCAGGGCTGAAAGCGAGGGAGTGGATAGGATCGGAGTGGGCCTGGAGAGTGCGCAGACAAGTACCAGACGCAGCGTCCCACACACGCACAGACCCATCGAAC
>LSSK01000248.1:0-25211 GCA_001969505.1 Zancudomyces culisetae
CTATCAAACCTGCTACCAAACCTGCTACCAAACCTGCTACCAAACCTGCTACCAAACCTGCTACCAAACCTGCTACCAAACCTGCTACCAAACCTGCTACCAAACCTGCTACCAAACCTGCTACCAAACCTGCTATCAAACCTGCTACCAAACCTGCTACCAAACCTGCTACTAAGCCCGCAGCTAAACCAACATCTGCACCCAAATCAAGTATGGCTCCAACTAGTGCGATTGAAACTGGTGGAGAGATAGATCTTGGTGCTGATTCAGAGGAGTCAAGTGTAACTGGTGCAAAAGCATCCAGCACTTCTGCACCTGCTGGAGTAGCTGTTCGAAACATGCAGCTTCTCCCCAAAGCAAGTAGCTCACAAACACTTCGTGCTGCTGCTACTACTTCTGCCGCTCGAGTCACTACATCTGCTAAACCAACTATTCGAAGATTTTCGGCTCTCTCCAGAACAAGAATCGCACAACCACTTAGAGCTTCTGCGTCCGCTACCAAATCAATTTTCGCAGCTATATCTTCACCTCCATCTATGAGAAGCATGCAACCATCCAGTACGGTTCTAACTAGTGCCGTTGCAACTGGCGGAAAAATAAATCTTGGGCTCGAGTCAGGAAAACCAAGCGCAACTAGCGCGCAAGCACTCCGTGCTGCTGCCGCTTCTACCACCCCCGCTGCCCCAATAATACCATCTTACTCCGGACCAACTTTTACATCCATGAGCGCATCTGGTAAGTACCATTAGTATATGACCCATTTCATACAACATTGCGCCTTTTAATCATAGGAATGCGATATATTTACTCTGCTTGTACTTTTTTAACACGATTCTAAAAAAAAATAGCAACGCCTGCACCAACAAAAGCTAGACCCACAGCATCACAAACCCGTTCAAAAAGGTAATTAACATGTTTACAATCAGAAAACTGTGACTTTTTAGTCGCATTATACTTATCTCTTGAGAATATAAATGTTCATTGGAAACACCATTGAAACATTTCCTGATTATTTTTCTTCCCTAACTTATTAATAAAATACGAAGGTTTTGGTATTGGTATGATGATATAGAGGAATAATGCGATACTTGGGATTACCATGTAAGTCTAAACATTTCACTAATCCTAAAGGATTCAGCGTTTATATAATTAATATTATGCGTTAGGTGTAATATGCACATACTGATGGATTAGTATAGATATACACTTACTAACGATATACAAAAAACCATTCATAAAATTTAGGGGCAAAAAGAACTCAGGAATATAATTCTATTATGAAGGCTCTTGAAGAACGCATGAAGACAGCTACAAGAAGAACCAGTTCAGTATCGTCCACTCCAGTTCCAACAACCACAACCAGTTCAAGTGCAAATGCTAACCGTGCAGCACCGTTATCTATGACAAC
The DNA here is from genome assembly GCA_001969505.1 of Zancudomyces culisetae. Lineage (NCBI taxonomy): Eukaryota > Fungi > Kickxellomycota > Harpellomycetes > Harpellales > Legeriomycetaceae > Zancudomyces > Zancudomyces culisetae. Next base: position 1,409 of record LSSK01000248.1, read on the forward strand.
CACGAGTAAATCCACAGCACCAAGCGCCAAGTCAGCAAAGGGAGGTGTCAAAACAGTAAAAAGAGTTAAAAGAGTAGTAAGAACTGTTGTTCGTAGAAGGACTGTGCGTAGAACTGTACGTAGAACACAAAACAAAACATCCAGCGCCTCACAAACTTCAGCAACCAGCCTAGTATCTTCACAATCTAAATCCGCTTTTTAGATCTATTTGATATATTTTAAGAGTATAAGCGAAAATAAATAATTGTCATTTTTTAGCTGCGAGTATATGTTGCAATTTTGTGTGAGCGGTATTAGTAGTTGCCTGTAGGGAGGGGGAAGTGGTGATATTGCTGCAGATTACTGGCTACTTTATTTCTGTGCTTTACTCGGGATTATGCTTTAGCCACCAGTGTGCATTTGATGTATGGTTAAGTTCGGATACTTTTTCACTGATGAAGAGAATATACAGTAAAAGAAGGTAAAGAAAAAAGGACTACTGTTACAAAACGTTATGACTAAGCTATTAATACAAATTCATGGAAAAACTCGAAAATTTTGATCTATTTAATTGATCTGAAGAAATGTGGTGCCAAGCTGTGTGATTGCAGTGAATAGTACTATTTGTAAAACTCTTAAATCATAGGGAAACAGTGTGTATCCTTTACAACATCTGGAGTACCAATATTTTCTTTTATACTAAACGAAACCCAAATATGTAGAAGCTGAGTAAATGATGAATTTTTATCAATGCTTTTTCATTTTTAAGAGAAAGAGAAAGAAAAAGAAAAAGAAAAAGGGGCAAAACTATACAGAATGGTTACGGGGTTTAAAAAAAGATTCTTTATGAAGCGAAGTTTGGGGGAGGGAGAGATATAAAAAAATGGAAGGATGGCTAAAAATGTAAATAAATAAAGGCTGACATCTTGATTTGAAGTTGAGGTAAAAAAAATCGGAATTACCAAACCCGTTCCAGCAAAGCATATAAATAAAATATTCATCTCAATTTACAAATTTTATTTACATAGCTTTGAAATGGAAGGGAAGGTCGATAATGCGAACCAAACATAAATGTTTTACCTAAATCGCGTTTACTTTCCCAACAATCATATGATTTCCTAGTAATAGTATCCCAATTTCCACAAACCATTTACCCAGTATGTACTCCAGTCAAAGTACCAAAAATAAAATAACAATTCCTGAATTAAAAAAAAGTGAAAACCACGCGATGCAAAATTCCATCCTCCAAGCACCTCTCTGGTTGTAAACTGGTGGATGAGAAAATTCAAACATAATGAAGGAATGAGGGAACAGAGGTGAGATAATTCAGAAAAAGTACGTGTAGTATAGCCAGCTGGGCTGCCTACAATCCCCACAGTTAGCAGAAGTATCCGCCCTGAACTTTGACACGCCATGATAGAAACAGCTAGTCAGAATTCACGAAGAGTGCTTTTGTACCAAGCAGCACGAATATTGATGAGTTTCAAGATTGTGGTTGCCCAAATTATTATTGACTGCAAACATGGTTGGTTATATAAATGAAAAGGGCAGAGGCGCGTCTTTGAGCTAGTAGAAACCTGGTTCCCCAAAAGCGCTCTTTGGGGAGGGAAGAGGTTTTACATTGTTCATTTTCAGATGTCTGCTGCTCCAACAACCTTTTAATTTAACATTTAAATGAAAATGAATAATGGGATCAGCTACATTAGAACAATAAAGAAATAATATCGAAAATTTTGTAAAGGAATTGGTAAAACAGGTGATGCAATGTAATTGACAAGGCAAATCCAGTATTTATTTTGTGGATTTTGAGAAAATAAGTTAAATCAATGAAAATGCAAATGCAAATAGAAAGATTAAATTCAGATTTTGGGATAAAAATGATTTTTTTGGGGGGGGGAGTTTACATATTCGAATAACAAATCTTAAAAATCACTGGCATACACTAAAAATAAATCAACATAAATTACAAATAATTTAGAATTCGCACAAATAATCTTTATTACCTATTTATAAGTGGACTTTTGTTTACTATATAATCCAAAAAAGACTGAAATTTGAGAAAATTTTTTGAATTTAAATAAAAAACCCACTTACCAAACCCTGATAATTAATAGATGAGGTTTCTTGATTGACGAGGGAGAGAAAGAACAAAAAAAAACATTGCAGATAAAACGCAAAACCGTGATATTTCTGGCAGCATTGCTTCAGTATTAGACAATAAGTTAATAGATTGAGAAAGTTATCAGGCGACAACGAGTAATAAACCGGTGTTTTTTAAAGCGACACGAACAACATTTGAAAGGCCAAACGATATTGAAAGTTTCATTTTTTTATGTTAATTGCATATGTTTAAGAAACAGGTAGGCAGGACATAATCCAGGTACGAGTATTGTAAAGTAAAAAAAAAACGACCAAGAAAATAAAAAATTCAGGACTGTCAACCTGGCAAATAAGAGAAAAAACTAAAATTAGTGGTAGAAAGATTGAAACACATACGACAGAGATATAGGGAAATGACGGGGGAAATTGTGGAGCACAGAGCGATGATATACAGACGACAGGGTAATAGCAGCAGGGATAGTTCAAATAGTAAATCAGCTAGTGATGTAGAAACTGCTGCTAGCGCCGGAGGTGGAGAAGAGGAAAGCCTTACACAAACTAATCCTGGTACTGAGACAGGAGGAAACGAGAGTGAAGAAAACGAAAGTGAAGGAAATGTCAGTAGCAGTGGTAGCAGTAACGAGAGTAAAAGCGATAGTGGTACCAAAACTACTGCTAGTCGTAGTAGTGGTGATGGTGGTAGTAGTAGTAGTAGCGGTGGTGGTGGTGGTAGTGGAAGTACTACAGGAAATTCTAGAGATCCAGAGACACAGACACCAACAACTACATCCGAGGAAGAAGAAACCGATACGATCGCACCGCCAACAACCAGAACAACGTCAACCAGCACATCGAAGTCAACCAGCACACGTACAACAGGTAAACCTGTTGTAACAAAGACTATTACAAGCGTTGGAACAAGTACAAATGAATCTGGACAAGTGGTTGAGGTAATAACAGTAGTCACACAAGTTACAACGACGGTTGGCGGGGGAGGGCAACTAACACAGGATACAAATGTTGTGTTGCCGACGACACTGGACAATGCAGATGGATCTAAAGCGGAGTCAGGGAATTCGGAAAATCTTAAACAGAGTTTAGTGATTTCCGCCTCTGTGGCACTTGTGGTGTTTATTGTGGCGATTATATTTTATATTTATAGGCGAAAAAGGGCGCAGAAACATTTTATAGACATGGAGTTCTTGGCACCTGACAACAGCTATCCTCAACAATACAATAGCAATAACAATAGTCCATACAATAATGTTAATGTTAATGGTAATGAATATAATAAATATAACTATAAACAATGGTAGAGGAAAAAATAACAGTGGGAAGGGCAAGAAAAAAAAGGATGGAAGAAGAGGGTCTAGTAAAAAAGCCAGGAGCAAAATGTCTAGAGGGGGGAAATATTCAGAAAGAAAACAAATTAGATCATGACTATGAAGTTACAAAGTGATCTTGGATATGTCAAGATAGTTTACATTTAAAGCAACAGAGCATTCACAAAGTATAGTAGAGGACATATATAGATACATATATATATTTTTTCTTTTTTTTATAAAGAAATCTTGGAAACAAAGGATGATGTGTTTTATATGACAAGAGAGAGGGATGGGGTTTGTGGGCTCAGTTTGAATGATAATGACATTGAAGAAGTGACATCCGTTTAGTGCTTTTGACCTAGTTTTTAGGGAGTAGGGAGTAGGGTGGGTGGGAGTTGAAATTAGGTCAAAGGGTACAAAGTAAAACAAAATAAGGAAAGAAAAATGCGAGAGAAAGGTGGGGAAGAAGAGGAGGAGGGAGAGGAGGAAGAAGGGCAAAAAGGAAAAGATCAACTCGAGGTTTTGTATATTTTTTTCTATAGGTTAGAGCGCTATTATTAAAACATTTATTAAAATTGACATTACGGCTTTATTTTATTTGATCAGTGCTTTTGGTAAACTCCGGTTACTAATATTACAAGTTGTACCATGGTTGAAATATGCACATCAAACTGTATACAAGGTTGATTACCAATACGCTTAGCGTTTGAGTTTACTTATTAATAAAAAGACGGACAAAGTAATCTGTCAAGAAATAAAAATAGTTGGGCTTTGATATCTGATTAAATTTATAGATGTAGTTTTTTCATTTTATTAACATGATAAAAGTGGTAAATTTTGAAAAAAAAAGAATGATATTGACATTGTCTGCAAATATGTGCCGTAATAATATTGGAATTAAGAGATGAACAAGAGGGGAAGGGAGTTGGATGAGAACAAAGTATGAGGATGGATGAAGAACGCACTCCCCCCTTACGAACGCAGCAATAGAAGTAAGGTTACTTGTCATTATAATAAAGCAATCAATACTTTTTGTATTAAAAAAAAGGAAGATAATAAAGTTGCAACAATTTTGACAAGTTAACACAAAAAATAAAAGTAAATAAGGGGAATGTTGGGATACACATGTTCCAAAAGGATGTTATGCATGTATATAAGCACAATATATATATATATAAATAGTTAAATTCTATCCTTATCATTATTCTGCGTGGTGGCAGATTGATAGTTGGCTTGGGAGTCAGAGGCTAGCAGGTCGTTAACTGTGATTCTGCGAGATGAGGAGTTGTTGGCGGCAGGATCTAATTTGATGGATAAACCAATGGGGTTTTCAGAGTGAGAAATGGTAGAGGAAGGAGGGCCGTACTGAGGAGCGAGATCGTCAAAGGGAGGATCATTTTGGTAAGAGGAAATGTAAGGATCAAAGGGTTTTGGTTTTGCAGAATCAACAAACTTAGTTCCAGAAGCCAGAGAAGGATTGTAAGGATTCCAGCGATCAAACGAAGAAGAGGAAACAGGGGAATAAGAAGGCAGGTCGGAGATGGGGCGGAAGGGAGTGTTTGAGGAGCGTTTGTAGCCTCTGTATACGGAACTGGAAGCATTATCACGAACGCGGATTTGAGGCAAGGAGGTATCTTGCTTAAATTCAGAATCGATAGCAACAGAAAAGTTCTGAGAGGAGCGAACAGAGGGGGCGGAAGTTGAGACGGAGTCGTATTTGAAGGAGGGAGAGTGAGAGTATAAGGCAGCAGAGGTGGACGCAGAGGCAGGTTTGGAGGAATGAGCAATGGAAGAGTGTTTAGGCAAGGGAGAGTGTCGTTCGGAGTGAGAGTAATGAAGAAGAGGATCAGGAGGATAAGGCTGCTTTGTGGAAGAAAGGTCGTCGGTATGGACGGGGGCGCTTGAGGGAGGAATGGATTTCAAGCCAACCTGGATAGGCGGTAGTTGATGGTAGTCTGAGCGAGGAAGGGGAGGAATTTGATCATGGGGATTTGGAAGGGAGTGGTCAATTCGAGGATAGGGAGGTTTGGGCTGATGATTAGACGCTGAATTTGGCGCTGAAGTCCGTCTATTTACATAAAAGTGGGGGTTTTGGTACCGAGAATCCCGAGAGTAAGGCCCTTCATCTGGGTGAGGTACGCCATGCTGCCGGTTGCTAAAGCCGCCTCGCTGTTCTGGAAATTTCGACAAATAGCTACCTGTGTTTGTATACGGTCGTATTCTATGATCTACGTGCCGGCCCATATTATTTTCATGGTGGTAGCCTCTAAGTCTTCTCTCCATTTCAACACTCAACTTTTGCGAATCCTGCGCATGGTAATAATGTCTATCTCCATAGTTGATTTTTTTATACGGCCCTCCTCCCTCCCCTCCGTCCTCATCTTCTCCTGATTGTATGTTAATCAATCGGCTACGGTCTGCTTTTAGTCTATTTTTTTTCCATATATTTGTTTAAATGCACCCTTCTTCATCAATTCCCTACATTTCAATTGCCTTACCTTGAGGGTTTCTGCTCCTTCCGAACTCTTATTTTCAACCCTTGTTCTGCAAATAGTTTCGTTAATGGTGTAGACTCTACATTTTTCAGTTTTTATTTTCCCTTTTATTCTCTTTGCTCTGTTTTTTTCTCACTTCCTTTTTTTCTTATTTATTCTTACCTTCCATTCCCGGAAACTTCTTTGCAGAATACACAGTAAACTGTGACGACATTATAGACTCGCAATAATATACAGTAGATCTATTCATTTACACATTCCTCCAATTTTACTCTTTAATTCCTACTTTTCCCCTCCTAAAATCATCTCTCTTTTAAAAAAAAAAGTATTCTTAAAGTCACTTACCCAACTATCTCAAACAATATAAATTTTAATTTATACACCCCTTCACATCTAACTGATAGATCTGGAAATACAAAAAACGCCCCATCACTCCCGTTCTCGTCCTTCAAATACGATAGTGATGAAACTGCTGAGCCTGTTATCGTCCTGGCTCGTCTATCAGGAAGAATTGATAATTCTTCTTTCCCATCTGAACTCACCAGTGTAGTATACATAAAATAGTACGGGTTATGGAAATATCGCCTATATTTTTTCATCCCTTTCTTTTAGTTTCTCCCCCCCATTATACATTATAAATATTATCATGTATAGACTTCAACTCTACACTTACCTATTGTTTCCTGGTAACGTTGAATCATGTACCTCAAGCTGTATTATAGGTGGTGGGTCTATAGGCCTTCTATCAGCTATATATCATAATTATGTTATCTTTATATGTCCTTTCACCCTTTTACTCTCTGTCTTTCTTTTTATATCTTACCTTTTTCTCCAACTCCACACATCCTTGAATGTTCAGGTTGTTGACGAATTCTTAGCTTGAAAGTGCTATTTTTTAAAGTTTTTTATAGTTTACTATACCATTCATCTACTCTTTTATTCTTTCATATCATCTTGCTAACAGTTAAATACCATTAACATTTAATCGTTGCTGTTTTTCTTTTGTGTCATTGATTATAGATGCGTTTTTTCTCCCATTATATAAAAAGCATACTTTTTAAAGGCATTGGGAATACACACAGTGTGAATTAATGAAATGAAATCCTTACATTTTGTCCCTTTGATTAAAATTTTGTTTAACTTGCGTAAACTGGAAAGCTCCCTGGTCCCCCATCATTAACTGTATTCTTTTAAAATATTTTTTCGCTCCAGCGCGTTGGTGTGCAATTAATATTATCTTTTCACCCGTATTTTTTTTCTATTTAGCTTTTCACGGCTGTACCGCTCAGTTAAATACTAGCTGCTTATGTAGTTATTTTTGATGTTTTTTTTTCTTAGAAAAAAAGGGTAATCCTCCTTTTGACCTACTAAATCAGTATATGTTTATGGAAATCGAGATTGTTACTCCAAAATACTATTGTCAGAAAAGCAACAATAAAGAATCAATAAGAAGTTTTGATGCGTTGGTTTTGTACCGTTCAATAAATTTATAATCTTTTCTCTTTTGGTATTACGTATCTTGATTCGGTACTCTAATACAGTAATTGCGTGTTGTTCCTTGTTCTCTTTTTCTTTTTCTTTTTTTTTCTCTTTTTCCTTGTATTTCTTTTTTGTTTGTTGGTCGTCTAATATTTGGTATTACCCTTGTTTATCAGTTTCGGTTAGGCTTCTTGTAATTTTTTCACTCAACAAATGTTTATAACCATATTCTATTTTTTTTAGCTTTCGAAATACGTACAAACGTATAAGCATATATAGAAATGTACCATAAACTTTTGAAAGTCTTTTAAATATATTGCTTTACAGCTGAATTAATACGCCTTTATACTCTTATTTTTTAGCAGAATATATAAAAAAACAGCTATTTTGTTCTGTTGTTATGAAAAAGCTAGACTAGAAAAAAATAAAACAACTAGGTTCTATTCCAGTTGATTTATATTATTTTATGTCCTATATTTACATATGTCCTCTTTCCACGATTATTTGGTGATAATGTAAACATCCCAATCTTTTATTTTCTACTGGTACTGAGAATTAACCAAAATCAATTTTTTGAGTAAATTCTCGCAATTTTAACGTATTTCCTGCTCAAAGCGAATGCAGCATTACGGACAAAATTGGTGCAGATACGTTTTTACAGGTGGATTTTTTTTATAAAGAAGAGTGCCCAAGTTATTGGGATATCTTTATTATAAAATAGGGGGGAAAAAGGCTGCATTTACTTTGGTTTGGTATGAAGTTAAATCTCACCAAAAACTAATATTTATGGTATTGTATAAACCAAAAAAAAAAATTTTCTTTGTATTATCCAACTAAATAACAATGGAAATTTTCGCATGTTGCTTTTTATCTCCTGTCCATCTTATGCGAACAGATATAGAATTTAATACTATTACATGGTGAATTTTTAAATTGCCTTTTAGTCTTTATGAATCCCTTTGCACCATGATTAATAGCAAGAAAACATCTTTTTTTTTCGCAAAACCCTATTTGAATTTTTTTTTGTTTCCAATTTAAGAGATAGTGAGAACTAAACAATGCTTCTATCCTAGAAGTTTGAATTTTTCGGTTTTATTTTCTACCCACATAATTTCGATTTTAGAAAAAAAGAACAAAATAATTAATATCCTGAACAAATTGCAGGCAGAAACAAGATTCAGGCAATATTAGCGTCAATTACTTAATGCAAAAATATAAAACTAAAAAAATTTAATAAAACTATCTAAACAAACATAGGATTTTGTTGGTACCAATCTTTAGTTTATTCAATGGTTTCTTACTAGATCTTACAACCACAGGAGTAAAAAAATAATTATATGACCCCCTTCTCTTGTTTGACATTCTTTCATATTTATGACTAGCGAAAGATAATTAATGTGTTACTAATTTATAGAACTAAAATACAAAACATCGGTGAGGCGGATAAAAAAAAATTTTTTTTTGTTTTTTTGCTCAGGCTTTCCACAACTAAACGCATTGTTGACGAAATAAATGAAATGTACCGATTTTTGGAGGAACTTTCTTTGGTAATCCAATTTCCATTGCTTTGATTGTTTCTAATTGCTGGTATTGGAATTATACTTAAAACTAAAAATCCAAAGTATAATTAGCGACTATTTGCTAACAATCTGTCAATATTTATTTTTCCCATCTCTTTACTATCTGTAATTATTTAATATTCACTCAAAAGCCAATGACCATCTAATGTCCAATTCAGAAACAATCCCACCATTTCAAATAACAATTACTCGAATTCCTCAACTTCATTTAATTTCTCAAGTGTTTGATAGACTATTAAAAACAGTAATTCGGAAATATTGGAATAGCAACAAGAGGGAAAAAAAAAAGAGAAAGTAGATGAAGGGAGGAGAGGAAGGAGAGGAAGGGTAATTTGTATTCAAAAACTGATTGTTTACTTTTGGACATCCATAAAAGTGTCTTTTAATGCGTCTCAAAATATTGGCTATACAATTCTCAGATGCATCTCATGAAATACTCGTCAGTATTCATGACTTGCACGCTTGTGTGTATAATTTTTTATGTTTAGTTTTATGTTTACGTGCTCATCCTTATCATCATACCTGTGATAACTTTTGTACTCGCAGAAAGCATGGGAGAGTGTAGTTACATGTGTGGATATGGATAAATGAAAGTGGGTACAAGTGAGTGGAAATGAGTATAGATAGTCGGAAATGAGTATAGATGGGTGGAAATAGGTGTAGATAGTCGGAAATGGGTGTAAATAGGCGTAAATGAATGACTGTACATGTTTTCATGTATATGCTTGTGGTTTTTCCTTATGTGACAACTTTTTATTTTAATTAAAGATCAATCCAAGTGTTGCTCTTAAATTGATTTACTTTTACGTAATGCAATTCACAGAACCTATTTATCATTTTCCAAAAGACAATTATCAATCTATGGTAATTAGAAATGAATCCAAGAAAAAGCAAAATGGACCAAACCAACGAATATTCTAAAGTAAATGGTCAAGTAGTGTCTTTAAAATCAATGATGTGTTTATTTCATCACTAATTAGTTCATCGTTTACATGGTGGAAAGAAAATCTAAATTCTTACATGTTTGCAGGCTGTTCCGCCATGATCAGTATATAAACCTGAAGGATTAAAAAAAAAGATACCGCTGTTTCCCTTTTCAAGATAAAAAACACCTATTTGTGGCGAATACCAAAGAAAAAAGAATAGTGGGCACCGAACTTGGTGAAAAAAAAGTAACATAAAGGTGTTGTCACGCAATAACATCATACGAGCTTTTTTCTATTCAGATTGCATTTTTTGGTAACCCAACCTGGTATTAAACCAATTATTAATAAATTTGTTATCTACAAAAGTATGGTACCCTCTCCTCAAATCTCTGCAAGATTTAGAATTGTGGTTTAAATATGTGTACATATAGAAACATGGTAGAAAAGTGGATTACCAAATCAATATGCATTCTGATACCCCAACATACCAATAAAGAATAAATTAAAAAAAACGCCCACCTATAATCGAATGTACAGCTAGGACCTATACACATACTATTATAAAGTTTACTATCTGGAGCAAACCTTTCCCCACGTGTTTAAAAAACTTGCACTTTTATACCGTTTTACCATAAACATGTACTTAAATAAAGGTTTACGTTTTGTTTGGAAGACACGATGGATATTTGAAATTAATAATCTTATTAAGTTTACTTTAAGATTGGAAAGAGAAACAGGTTAAATTACAAAAACCCCAACAAAGAGGGAAAGAGATGCGTTTTATTACGATGGTTCCATTGGTGAAATGGTTTTATAACCTTGTGGTTTTTGTACTTTCCTATAATATGCTGAAAAGTATGGGCTTATACAAGTGTTACATCCATTATTTTTCAATTACCATTATAAGCTTTTGTTGAACTCTAATGGTTGTTTGTACATACAAAAAACTAGTTTTATCTAAAACTAAAAGAACGGTTTTAAATATAAAAGTAAAGATATTATAGGCAGAAACATGGTAGGTGGAAAAAAAAGTCAATGGTTGAGCAGAAATAGAGTCAAACTGCCTAGTTGCCTCTGTCGGTAGTTGGGGATCATCATTACTGCTTTAAGTTCTTGGGCTTAAAACCGCACTTTAATTGTTTTATTTTATTTTAGTAAAAGCAATATACATGGAGATTTATGTTCAAAGTTTCGATTTGCTCAAAAAAAACAACAATTTAAATTTGGTTGCGATAACTTTTTTATCCGTTAGTATATAGGGTCACTCTGCAACTGTATTTTCATCCACAAAAGGGCATTTATGTCAGATAGCATCAAAATTATCAACATGGTTTATAAATTCGCGTATACTTTTCTATTAAACTACGAATGTTAGTAAACGTGTTCTTGTAACAATGCTAGTTAATCCAATATATTTTTTGCAAAATAAAACAGAAAATAGTCGTGAAATATCCTCTCACCTCAGGGCTTTCTACAATCGAAAACTTTTTCAAAAGGTACCTGCTGCGTTCACATGAAACACTCAAAAGATAAAGCCACTGTTATGGTGATATCAATTTAAAGCGATACGCAGCTAGATTAGAATTTAGTAATCAAAACACTCCACACAATTGAGCCATAGACGTTATTCTCGATTTTATTTTTAGCCACAGCCATAGTGTGGATTATTTTCATTTTGAATTCATTCAATAGGTGCGAGATATCCTCCGAAAAAAGAAATTTAAAATGGGTTGCTCCTATATTCTTACATTCTCTCACCCATTAAAGGCGGATACGGCAGAGTTATCACTGAACTTACAACAATACACAAGAAGCATCGTTTTTAGCCGAGATTTATAAATTTTTTTGGTAGTGTTTGTCAATTTAATTTACCCATTTTTCACTTCCCACACCATGTTTTAAGATTTTAAAAATCTGCATACGTTTACATAATTATAGTAATGAAGATCCAATAGAAAATAATAGGTAAGTAGTAACTGAAAATGAAACACAAGCGTTTGGCATTAGATTGGCAGAAAGAGGCTTTGAACCTATCTTTATAGCATTCGTCATCTATATCGATAATTCGCACAAATAATGATAAATTACACAAAATCCGCTTTTTTTGTGCTTGGATAAGCTATATTGGCAAAAAATAATATCAAGTTGTTTTGCGCACAAAAACAATGACAAAATTTTATTTTGGAAATATAATATTTTGGAAAATCCCAAAAAAGTAATAGTAAATGCAATGAATTTATTTTGTCTTGTTCTCCCCTTTATTTTCACTTTATTTTTCATTTTCTTCTACTCCTTTACATCAAATATGCTGCAGTTGGCTAAATTAATAGCTCAGATACCGCTAGCAATGTTGTACTCGATTTTGTATTTTACTTAAATTTGCGTTATTTTTGAGATATCTGTCTTAAATTGGAAAATTTTGTTAATAAGTGACATCACTGGATCCATACAAAACAGAAAGAAATGTAGGCAGATATTCAGCCGAAACCACTGAGACAGCTATTGGTCCTAACAGTATTCTTGTACCTAACACAAGTTGTGAAATTAGGCTATACTCAACTTTGTTTTCTCCAAAGAATTTACTTTTGTTCCACTCTGTATTCCTTAAAAGACTGTCCTACACAATTTTTAAATAACCAAAACGCGAAATAATTCAAAGCATATACCTCAGACATCAGGATTGCCATATTCATAAACGGGTTTTCCAGTGTACTTTGGCAAGATGTGTCTCGTGACTATAGTTGCTTTTAGAACTGCAACTCATGAACATTAAGTCTACTTGACATTTTTGGAGTGATCTAGTGACTAAACATATTAATAACGTAGGAGAGAGGGTGCAAACTCTATCACAAAAATAGGAAGGCATGTAAAAAAAATCAGACCTAGAAACCAGCATTTTTGGTGTGTGTCGTGGGAGCGGCATACAAAGGTACATAAGTCTGGGAAATATGAGAAGAGGGTTACTTTCGGCACTTTTGAATTTACAAGGCTTCTAGGCCTTGTCGCATTTCCATTCACATTTTATATTATTCTCCGAAGAACGACTTCCTATTAACAGTAATAAAGCCTTGTTTTCCTAATTTTAAGTGCAGTTGTTTACATTACACTAATTAAAACACATCATATCTAAAAGGTTATTGGTGAATACCATTTACCTGCAAATGCTCTTACATTCTTAATTAAACATCCCAATCGGTAATTATTTTGAAGTCGTTTTCAACTCTCGTTTATTGGTAAACATGCCCAGTTTAGTTTTTTTGTATTGTTTGCAAATGAAAAGCAAATAATTAATATCTCAATTCTTCCCTATTGTTTCGATTTACCAAGTCGCTTGTGTTATGAAACAAGTATTTGACTAAATCTTGTCAATCAAGTTTCATAACATTCAAACGTATCCTGATTGAGAATCTGAATGTGATATCATTTTAGACTATTTCCCAATTAAAAGCATTAAAACATTTGTGTAAATGTGGACATTTACATAATCGGACTTTGTTCGCTACAACTCATGCCGATGAATGAAGTACATAATAGAAATCTCTGTTAAAGAACAGATGAGTGACTAACTGCACTAGATAATGAATAATGCTTTGGTTAACCCCGCATGGAAAATTTTTTTTTATCCAAAGTGGCAGTCGATGTACATCGTTATTAGCTAAATATTTGTTCAGTAAAGTTGCTTTTTCCCCGCCTTATCTAGCCTTTTTGTTCACTATCAAGTAGTACTCAAGTTGAGCAATTTTTTATGACAATGATAAAGTTTAAACAAATGAAGAATGTTACGCAACAGAATTCTCGTAAGTACAGTGATTTTATTAATATAAAACCTCAATTGTTTTAGTATAACTGACCTATAGTATTATACTAGTGAACAGCATAATTGTTGGTAGGCCACAATATTCTGGAGCAGATTTAAAGCAAGCTAAAGTCAGTACAAAGATAACTCTTTATTCGCCTTTTATTAATTGTTAATATGAAATGGTTATGAAAATACTTCAATGATACTTTCAGCTGATACAAAAACCTTTAACCTTTTTTTTCTTGACGAGAGGGTGTGTGTATGTATGTGTGTATGTGTGTAGGGGGAGGGAGGGGTGTGTAGATTTATTGCTGGTTGTATTTATAAAGGGGGTCTAGAGTGTATAGTGTTGCAAGTAATACGCCTTCGGTTTTTATAATTATACAAAACTTAAAAGTGACCAATCAACAAATATCCAAGTTTAATACATAATAAAGGCAATGATTTTACTCATAGACTAAGGTTCTTCTATTTTAATTGAAGTCGGGTCCATGGAAATGTTTTGCGTCATCACCCACTATGCTGTTTGATGATTTTCTAGAATTGTTCTATAAAGTATAATTGAAACTACATTTGAATCCAAATTCAGCACTCCTAACAATTACCTGTCTACCAAGGTGGTAAGCAGGATATTCATGGATTTATGTAGCATTGTTTGTTTATGGAAACAAGCTAACCAGTGCAAATAATGACTTTCAAATTGTTACAATCTATTTTGTTTAGACCAAAATTTATGGTAGTAACTATTGGAATTCGGGTCTATAGATAGAAAGGGTGTCTTTTTCACTATTAGCTGACACTCTTCTTTGCAGTCTATTTAAAGTAGAGCAAGAACAAAGTATAGAGCAGGCTAAAAGTTTTTATTAGCTGGGTTGGTTCTTACCAATGGTGTTGGTTTTCAAGTCATATAAAGTGCTGATTTTGTGATATTTATTAAACAAATTCATCTTTGAAAAATAAAACAGATTAAGGTGCAGAATTTTCCGGGTAGATTGAAGTTGGCATTGGCTAATAATTTAAGCACTACTTGTTACACTGGCTGCATATAGTGGCTAAGCCTCTAGAATGCATAGGATGGTTTAGCCTATATTGATATCGAATACCAGGCTGTCGACTTTTATTTATTTATTTATCCTTGAATGTTATTTGCAGGTTCAGATTAAATGAATTAAATATGTAATAGATATTCCTTTGTTAAAATTTATATTTCATTGTATAACATCAATCTTATAATATAGCAGTAGCAGATATTAGTTTGTATTTTTCGCTTTTCACTTTGCGTTTGGCATTTAAAACTACTTATTTAATTATATGATGACTTGTTTGTACATTCTCAAAATTTAAAAATAGCACATGACTTTAGAGTAAACCATTATGTTCTTTTCCACTCTCACCCCCCCCCTTTTTATATGTAAAATGTCAAAATGCAAAATCAAGTCTTGCTGCCCCCTCAAATTAAGCGCAGCTTGTGTTTAAAATAGTTGTAATGTATAGATCCACCCATTGTTACAAAGAAAGCACATTTAAAAAAGTGTGAAACTTGAAGGAGCAGACAAGAAAGTATAGTTTAAGAGTTTATTTATCACTTTTTTTTTTGTTTTGTAAAGACTATTTCCCTCCTCCTCCTCCTGAAAACAATGGCTGTTCAACCTAAACGTTCAAAACTATTACCATTGTACCACCACAGCACAGCTAAAAAATTTAAAATTTAAAAAAGGAACAGACCTGTGATGGTTAGGAGTTTACTAATTCGTTAAAAGCAGCTTCGACACATTCCTTAATGTACTTATAGGTGACAACAAGGCACGTTTTTTCATCACCAGAAGTTAATAGAATGTGCTCTGTAGATCCAGCATCTAGCTTATTTAGATTCATTACAACATGGGCGATATCTACGACAGGTTTCAAATCTGCCTCAACTTGGTGAAAGATATGCCCAAAGAACAAACTAATAATATAACGTTCACCCGTTTCAGACCATTTGTTATCGGATTTCAAGCCAGGTCTGCCAATTATAAAATTTAGCTTGGAAATTATTCTAAATAGCCTTCCGTTTTCCAACTCCAAGGATAAATTTGCTTCCATTTCATCCAATCTGTTGAGAGACAAATCGTACTCTGCAAGTAGTCTATGGCTGTAAGTGGCGAGTATCATATCAACATTAACTCTCGAATTATTAGAAATAAGCATAGATATCAGTTGATTCAGTTCAAGTGAATAGCTTAGCTGAACAGAGGCCATGCATTCAGCAAGCGATGATTGTGGATTCATGGTTCTGGAAAGAATGGAAAGGAAAGTAAATCCGACAGAGGCAAAATCTTGTCTTTGAAGTGTCTTTATTGTCTTTGGAGGGTGTTGAAAAAGTATTTGGCTTAACCCTAACCACCCAATCTTTAGTCTAATTTAATTTAATTTAATTTAATTTATTTTATTCGATGTTTGTGGATTCCAAAAAAATTATACTGAATATGGGTATACTTAATCAATGTCGTATAAATACCAAATAGAATATCAACTAACCTGTTTGTATTTATCAGCAACACCGTATACGGATCAAGTATAGATTGACTAAGACCATGTTGGTGTATCACCTTCAACCCCGACAATATTTGAATTATTAAACACCAAGCTTGCGCTTCTCCCATGCTGAAAGGTCCTCCAACGTATAGGTCATATCCCAAATTGGTAGAGCATGGGTAATAGTCGTACACAAGACACAATGCTATTTGTATATTATGTTTTCGTTATTTTTTTCGCATTTAAAAAAATGTTATACACACGTAAACAAGTAAATGCATATAAATCTATATATCAAGAAGCGCGTAAAGTGCTTACAGCTATCCCCAAATGCGTAGGTGGTAAACGCTTCGTGTATTCTAACGATACTTGGATGTTGAATTCCAACTAGTGTCTTTATTATACTCAGTGAATTTGCTGTAATCGATCTACAGTCTATAATGTTTAATTAAAACCCTTGTTAGTTGGTTATATAAGCTAGAAATACAAACATGGACTTACCGTGGACTCTATGAATACAGTATGTTTTTCCATCAACACTAGAAAACGCCTTATAAAAGGTAGCTTTCAACATGTGCCCCTGTAATCCGTAGTTGGGTCCTGGTGGATCTATCGGTGTTAGTGATGTGTAATGATGGATAGTTCTCGGTGAAGTATCATCTATAATTGTTACGATATATATTTTAGTTAATGAATCTTTAAAGTTATAAAAATTAACCTGCCTTCCAACTACTAATCGGTCGTTAAATGTTTCAAAAAATCAATAAAAAAGTAAACCTGTGGCTTTACTAACCTCGAAAGCTATTTCTCCCTATACTTTCCATTTTCAATCGATCCCGGAGTCCTTTATTCATGAAAAAATCATCAATTCTTCTCTCGTATGTCTTCAACTTCTAAGTAAAAGGTTCATACCCATTATTTAATTTGTGTTCCTACTCAACTTTACCTTTCGCCACAAAGAAAAAAGATAGCTGTATAAAAAAATAAGATATTTTATAGAGAAGATAAATAGTTCCAATACTTTTGTGTCAGACGTTTCCAATCGTGGGATATAGCTATTTTCCTATATTAGTTAATGGGTAGGCGTTGAACACCATTTGTACTAAGCTTTGAATATTTATAGTAAATAATTACAACGTAAATAATACTATACATAAATAAATAAATAGCCGCTGATTACCTTGGATATTTTTTCTTGTCCTACATCCCTTCTGACCTGCATTCCGGCCGAAAAATTAACCATTTCGTTCGGATACTTGTTTCTAATTTTAAAAAATGTTTTCTATGATTATATCATTGAGTACATCCTCCTTTTGGTATAAAATAAACTCAATCGTTTTTCTATATTCATTTCTCTGAAGTGAGTAAATCATCTCCCTTCAAAAATAACTTGATTGTGTATCACAAGTATTTATCTCTGGTTTTACATACTGTCGCCATACCTATTATCGACACCTAAAGGAATTTAAATATGATTCCATTAGCAACTTTAAACGCTGAAAATACAAGATTTATACAATATAAAAAAATAAATGCACCTACTCTTTGGTTGAGATTCGGTTATAGCGGCCTCTCTTGAGGATGGAGCAATAGAAAGTGCGGCAAATCTTTCTCCTATTGCAGCTTCTTTAGCCTTTGTGGTTTCGCTTTTAGTATTTATATTTTTGGTTTTAAAGCTAGGCTCAAACACGGCGCTAGCTGCGTTCAATTTTCCTTTATTTTCACTATGTAATTGTTTATTTTTCATTTAATTACACTGTTATTTCAGAGTTTGTACCAAACTTAATGTAGCTACAAACAAAAATAGTGGTGAAGATTACCTGCTCATGCTGTAATAAATTTGCTTTCAAATCTATTAAGCCTTTCATTTGATCAAAAACAAAGAAAGAGCTTCTCATGCACTGATATCGTTTCAATAAGTCAGGTATTTAGCAAACAGCTTCCGACGATTGAGCAAGATTCTTATATTCGTTTACTATTTATTCCGTCTCTTGGAATATTTTTTGTTTTATTTTATTTTTATTTTACTTCAACATTTTTTTAAAGGGGCGATTAATCCACGTAAATTTTTTATCGCAATTAGTTATAGTTGAAATTTTAAAAAACATCTCAATTATGATTCGACAAAAATTAGTCCTAGATTACAGCATGCTCCATATATGTAGGCTGAACGCGAATAAGCACACCAACAATCTTAAGGATATTTTTTACATCTAGTTTTTAGGCTGGGTGTATTTTTATTGCTAATTCCTTGTAATGGCCAATCTTGTTACATATGATGTGTTTTATTTAAAACAGATGATATTGGCATCTACAAATGTGTTTAGTAAATAAAAAATAAATAGAGATACTAAAACTAAAACCGTTTTTGTGAATAAACACGTATCGCCATTTCTCTCCTTTTAGAAAAATAAGACAATGAAAAAAAAAATCAAATTTAGTTGTGGCAGTCTTCAAGTCTAACAACAACAGCGTTTTTATGGGCGTCTAGACCTTCCACCTCAGCAAGAGTTATGACTGAGCTAGATAAATTAGCTAAGCCTTCCTTGGTAAGATGTTGGGATGTAATGAACTTTAGAAAACTGTGAGTATTCACGCCCGAATACATTTTGGAATATCCATAGGTAGGCAGAGTGTGGTTGGTTCCTGATGCGTAGTCACCGCACGATTCGGGTGAGTAGTGTCCCATAAACACCGAGCCAGCATTAACAACCGAATCCATAACAGATTCTGGGTCCTCAATCTGCAGAATCAAGTGTTCTGGTGCATATCTGTTGGAAAACTCAATAGCACGATCCATTGATGAAAACTGGAGTATATAGGATTTGGAGATTGAGTGTCTGACGATATCCCGGCGAGTCAGTTTTAATGACTGCTGTTGAACTTGTTCTTCAATTTCGAATATTTGCTGATCACTGAGTCCAACCGTCAGCAAAACTGACTGACTGTCTGTGCCGTGTTCAGCCTGAGAAAGCAAATCACTGGCTACAAATTTGGCATTTGACGAAGAATCAGCTATTACCAAGACTTCAGACGGGCCAGCAGGCATATCAATTGCCACCATGGCATCGTTATCGCTTTGTACCAACATCTTTGCAGCTGTCACGTATTGGTTTCCTGGTCCAAAAATCTTGTCGACCTTGGGAACAGTTTCTGTACCATACGCAAGAGCTGCAACAGCCTGTGCTCCACCTGCCATGACTATTGCTGAAGCTTCGACCAAAGATGCCACATAAAGCACTTCATCCGCAATCTTGCCTTGTTTGTTTGGTGGGGTTGCTATCACTATCTGATTACATCCTGCAACCTGGGCAGGAACTCCTAGCATTAATGCTGAAGATGGAAGGATTGCAGATCCTCCAGGTACATAAAGCCCAACACGTTCAATCGCCCGGCTGAACCTAGAGCATACTACCCCTGGGAGCGTTTCTACTACCATTGGATTAGACATTTGAGCCTGGTGGAATGTCTTGATATTTGTGTATGCAGCGTCAATGGCTTCTTTGACGGATGGCGAAAGCTCAGGAACATCAAACGGTGCTTTGAGTACGACAGTTTCTGTCTTGACTCCATCAAACTTTTCGGTAAGCTCTAATATGGCCTTGTCACCGCGTTGCTGAACAGCTTCAATTATTGGCTTAACACGTTCTTTGATGGCTGAAACGTCAATAAGAGGCCTATTTACCAACTCTGCAACCTCCAAAGAAGTCAATTGTTCGCTATCAAACCTCCTCATCTTGTATACATTGGGGTCTTCCGGTAGTTGCACATGTCCCAACCAAGTTCTTAGCTCGGCCTTTGAATCAACCTCAATTTTAGCCTTTTTATGTTCTTTGGCTCCTGAGCTACGTGTAGTATCGTCCATCTTATGTTTGCTGTTTCCTGGTCGTCTAGTCAGTTTTTTGCTTTTCATAAAAAGATTTTTTTCTATCTGACTAAGCTTGACACCCTGACTGGCGCATTTGACCAGTGCAAAGTATATCAAATCTGCTGCTTCCCAAGCTATGTCGTTACCCTGTGTTGCCTCGCATAACTCTGCTGCCTCCTCCATTATTTTATCATGAAGCAGTGCGTTGTCGTTAAACAAGCGCTGCGTGTAAGATCCCTCAGGTGCGTTTGCTCTTCTTTCTTCCAAAATTCGACTCAACTTGCCTAGCATCCCACGATGATCGCCTGTAAACCAATCAAAACATATCCATGTGTCATTATGACAGAATCCGCTCCCCCTTTGCTCAACCACAAATCTCAGCAAATCTGCATCGCAATCAACAGATATTTGCCTCAACTTTTGTGTGCTTCCAGATGTTTTACCCTTGTACCATAGCCCACGTTTTCTGCTGTAATACACTCCCTCAAGCGTTCTAATCGCTTCGCTGATACTATCCTTGCTTGAGTAACCAACTCCCAAGCATCTACCTGTATCATCTTCCACAACCGTTGTGTACAGCCCGTCCTGCCTATCTGTGTTTAGTTTGCTTGCAATAATGAAGGCATCAGATAAACGTACTTTACCTGCATCTTCCACATAGTCCTCTATTTCGTCAATTTTTATATTCTGAATCTCCAAACCTATTTCTACCTCAGATTCAGCCACTGCTTTTAACACATCAATAGCCTTTGTCCCATTGTTGGTTAGTAATTCATGGTTTAGTCTAACTACAAATTTTCTTTGTCCCCCTTGACAAACCTTGGCTTTTGTAAACGCAGCAGAAAGAGTTTTTAATCTGTCGGACTGCACCTCGGCAATAGCAAGATTATTTACGTATACCGCACCTATGACATCCTCACCCGTCATACCATCTGCTCTTAGCTCCTCGTATTCCTGGAGAGTTTCAACATAAAGACCTATTCTGCCGGCTGGTACTTTACTTTCCTTGAGTTCTTCTAGAAGAGAACCAAAGCTACCCCCATTTATTAATGCAAGCTCGGCTCCTTTATTTAGCACTTCAATCAATTCAGCCACAGTACTAGTCTCCTTGAGCATAACCCAACTTCCTTCTTCATACTCTTTAACCTCCATACCAGTCTTATCCTCATATATACGGTATGGAAGGATAGAAAGAGTTTCACTGATTGTTGTATCCTTTGATTTGATAATCGGTATTAGCATTTTCGAAGTTGTCGCCTTGTGGGTTGGTTTAATCTCCCAGATATTTAATTTTCTTTTTCTAAAGATCAAAAATACTATTTATCAAATAGTTGAATTTGTATAATAAGTATAAAGAAAGCCTACTATGAAAATACGGATTAAAGCTTGGCTCTTGTATGTTTTTATTTATCTTTATTTTTTTTTTCTTGTGCAAACTAAAACTGCGAACATCGAAACCAGAATCTGAAATTCGAAAAAAAAAACAAAAAAAAACAAAAAAATAAAGCGTTATTTTACTTGGCTGGAACCTAATTGATCCGATACGTTAATTTATTTGTAACAGATTGGACAAATGGCTTTAAAGATTTCAAATATTTCTGCTACTTTTACATTGCGCATGCTTTCATGGCAAATAGAATTGGTTAATATGGCGGTATGAATCCAAATTCTTTCATTATTTTTTTAAACAATTGAGCCATAATGACAATTTAACAATGATGGTTGTGATATGGACCGTAAAATGTTAATCAACAATCAAGATTAGCTTGGAACTGTGGATAACTGAACTTATACATTGGTAAAGTGAAATTAAATCATTTATTTTGATACATGAAGCTGTAAATTAATGCAACCGTGGTCTTGATTAATTAAAAATGACTATCTGAGCTAGGAGGCGGCAAAATGTGATATCGATGAGATGTAATTAATATTATGCTGAGTTAAAAGAGTATAAGGGGTTCGTAAAGGGTATTGTGGACAGAGTAGGGGGAAGGTATGTTAGATATGGGGGCAGGTTCGTATCAAAAAAAAGAAAAACACATGCTTTGCCTTCAAATGGTATCACGAGTATTTGTATAGAACGTTAAAGCATCTGGGATGTGTTTATTTTTCATCTGATCTAAATCGATGGTTTCCCTGCTGCCTTTTTCCCTTTTTGCAAAAATATAGCATGTATTTCCAAGAGGCATGTTTTGAACCAAAAATAATGTGAGAGAGAGAGAGGCGATAATAGTAATTGAGTAAAAGTAGTCATACTAATTACCCTTGTTCCACGCACATATACTACGCTGTTTGTTATTAAACATACCACTTGACAACCCTCACAAAAGAGCGTGAGGAAATGTAAGGGACGATCTGTTTATATATAAAAGGTGATGAGATAGCTCAACTACGTCGGGTGGGGGGGGGAGGATAGCTTAGTTATATATTCTAGACAAGTCTATTCCTTAATTACAAGCTTTTGTTGAAAAAAGTTCTACACTTTACATTCCCAAGTAGGATTAGCAAACAAATATTAGGCCACAGGCCAAAAGAATGAGTTCCCAATTAACAAATAAAAAGACAAACAGGACAATAAAGGGCTTGGTAAAAATCGGAGAGGCCAATTAAGTATATTCGAGCCATTTTTTTTTTACTTTATGCAGAAAACATGTAAATAAACAATAACATTAAAACAAAAGCGGAAAGTTAAACAAAAACAGAGACCGTTTTTAGGCATTTCTCAACTTGTATATACAACTGCAATAAAATCTGCAATATACACACACAAACAACTTCGAAAAAGAACAGGAATCGAGTATAAATTAAATCGACGAATTGGGTTATGAACCGTTTGGAGCAATACTAAAAGACGAAAATACAAATACGTACGCGGTTCTTACAAATAATAGACTAGATTTGTGCTATTTTGCACAAGAATCAGCAAAAACCAAAAAAGTGAAAGAAATTTACCAGGATATAAATAGGAGGATCAAAATGACAACATTTGCAGATGAAGCGTACTATAACAAAGATGAAATAATGGGCATAATGGAATTAGAGGAGGGATTTTCGAAACAGCGACTATATTTCTGGAAAGTCAAAAACGTTGAAACGTTTATAGGGCTAATAAAAAAACTCAAGGCTAAAAGGTAAGTGAATTTTGCTATTATAAACCACTATACGATACTAACCTAGTATATCAAAAGTTTTGTATAGCTGAATGAACAGGCATAAATGCTAAAAAAAATAAAAATAGGATAGATGTTGATCCATGTGATGGAACTGAATACAGCGGGAGTATAGAGTTCAAAACAAGAATAGACGCAGAAAGATGTTTTGCAGTGTTGAACGGACAAAGCATAGAGGGGATGACGATGTTTTTATCGGTGGATTCAAGTAAAGTGGAGGTGCCTATCCCCAATGTAAAAAAACTAAAGATTACAAATGTGATGGAAAAGGATGTTTATCAGAGTTTGCTTTTTGAAAAGTTTCGAGAGTTTGGATTGATATATTCGATCGTAGCGGCTGAGGGGATGATTACTGAGAAAAACGAGGAGATGTATATTAAATATTTCAGCAAACAATCCATGAATGAGGCTAGTGAAAAGATGAATGGCTATACATACAATGGAAAAACAATCAAAGTATCACAAGAAGATCATGTACAGGAGAGTAAGGGGCAACAGAAAAACGTATTCAGTCAGAAGCGTGGCGATGAGAACGGTACGAAAAACGGAGTGAAAGCAGAAGAAA